>JAECUM010019103.1:0-54502 GCA_016617855.1 Megalonaias nervosa | reverse complement strand
TCATGTATACTTGTTCCGAAACCGGATAAAACTTTCCGTATGTGCACTGATTATAGGAAGGTGAACAGTGTGACAAAACAGATTCATTTCCATTACCAAGAATCGATGACTGTATTGATAAAATTGGAAATGCCAAGTACGTCACCAAATTTGACCTTCTGAAAGGATTTGGCAAATTCCACTAACGGAAAGGGCAAAGGAAATTTCGGCATTTTATGACTCAAGATGGACTCTATCAATATAAAGTAATGCCGTTCAGGATGAAGGGTTCCCCAAGTACTTTTCAACGCTTGATGAATATGATTACCTCTGGTCTAGATAATTGATGCTTACATCGATGATGTCATCATTTAGAACGACACCTGGAAAGAACATCTTGCAACGATTCGGAAATTCTTTGACAGACTCACTGATGCTAATTTGGCAATCAATTTATCTAAATGTGAGTTCTGCCGTGCGTGTGTGACATTTCTAGGACATACTGTGGGACATGGTCAAGTTAAACCTATAGATGCTAAGGTCAAGGCTATCTCTGAATTCCCTGTGCCTGTCAGTAAAAAGCAACTGATGCGATTTTTGGGTATGGCCGGATACTATCGGAAATTTTGTTCCAAAGTTTCTAATGTTGCTGAACCCCTGACAAATTTGATAAGTATGAAAAACAAGTTTCTTTGGACTGAAAAATGTCAGGAGGCTTTTGATAGGTTAAAAGCCATACTCAAAAGTGCGCCGGTTCTTACAGCTCCAAATTTCAGTCAATCTTTTAAATTATCTGTTGATGGAAGTGATGTTGGGATTGGAGCAGTATTGATTCAAGAAGATAGAAATAGTGTTGATCATCCAGGGTGCTATTTCTCTAAGAAATTAAATAAGCACCAAAGAAATTACTCAACAATCGAGAAGGAATGTTTGGCTTTAATATTGGCATTACAGCATTTTGAAGTTTACATTAGTTCAGCCCCTTCTCCGGTTGTTGTGTTTAGTGATCAAAACCCCCTTACTTTCATCAAGATGAAAAGTAAAAATCAAAGATTATTAAGGTGGAGTTTGATTTTGCAAGAATATAATCTTGATATCAGGCACATCAAAGACAATTTGATTGCATATGCACTTTCTTGTGTCTAGAAATATTATCTTATGTACACTTTGTATAATTCATAAGAATTTTCTTATGTAATTTTATTTTACCTCCTGTATAATTTACATATGGTAAAAAGAAAGCTTTATTACATAAATCTTTCTTTTTCTTTATGGAGGGAAGTGTTATGTATATGTAATTTAATTACTAGTGTGTTAGTTTTAAATTCTTTTTTTATTTTTGTTTCATTACATTTTATTATAATGATAATTTTCACGGGATTTGACTATTTTCGAAAAATCAATTCTCTGTTTTGACCTGAGTTGAACGTAAAAGGTATTACATTATCATTATTTTTAGCTCACCTTGCTTGAGGCGTTTTGTAAACACTAAGTGATTGGCTATTACCAAGGTCATGTTCGGCCTACGTGTTAGCTGAATTATAAATAGCCTTTCTTTTTTAGTTTATTCCCGTGTGGGAATCTGGTTTTTAGATAGGGCTATTCTAGCGTACCTGTAAAATAGCATATTTTTTTATTGCGATGTTCAAATTAGTGATCACGTATCCTGTCACGTGAGCCACCATGTGATCTAAAATCGCGGCTTTAAACAGACGCTCTCTAGTAGATTTAGGCAGTCTTATTTTAAACCTTGAGGACTCAAGAGGTTTTTATTGTTGTTGCCAGTTTTTTTCTGACCTTCGTCTATTTTTTGGGATTTAATAATTCATATTCTCTAGAAAACAAAACAAGTGCTTTTTTTTTTTAAAATTTCTGGGACAAAGATATTCAGTGGAAATTTATTCTGGAATTCTAAACAGAACATTATAAATTGTGTTTCAACGAGGAATTGTTGCCATCAGAACAACGACCTCATCTGACGTCATCGTCTTCCATATTGGAGCTTCATCGAGATTCGAACCTGGATTCAGTTAGAACTGTTTAGTGATAGGACTTATATTTTTCAATTCTAGGATTAATTTTTGGACTTTTTTCACACACCGTAAGTCCTATTTCATATTTTTATCTTGTGTTCTAGGGAAATAAATTATTTTGTTAAAATTTACAAAGCTTGTTGACATCACTCTTTTCTTTTGTTACATTTGTTCGAGCCTACATGTAACACAGTAAAATTCTCATAGTAAATAAGCATTGATCTCTGAGTAAAGATATAAGTCTAAAATAAACTCTATTTAAAATAAATTCTGTTTCAAATAAAATTGAATTTAAAGTAATTGTATACATATATTCCAGATACGGGATAAGGAAGGATCTGATGAATTAAAAATATTAATGGGATTTTTCTAGGTATATATATATATATATATATATATATATATATATATGAGTTGTGAATTCATCATTACTATCCAGCACATGCCTTTTTATTATAATCCAATGCACACACACCCTACAATCCTGCACTGTTATTTTTCCTATTAATATACAATTCCACACACATACACGACTTTTTAAAATATTTCCTTTATGGCATTGGGTTCCTCTTCTTCTCCCATTTATGCTTGTATTGCCTTCTTGAATTTCTTGACAGGTATGGGTTCTTCAGTTTCTGAATGCTCCTTCTTGTTCTCATTTTGTCTTGGGACACTGATGACCAGTGCCCTTTTTCTCAACATTGATTGCAGGTATCCTTTCTTTTATCTCTCTTTTCTCCTATCTTAGAGGTTCACTATTTTTGATGATTTGGGCATTCTGGAGCCCAGTGTCTTTTCACATGACAGACATTGTGACTTTTATTTTGAGTGGAGTAGTCAGTAGACTTGGAGGAAGTATACTTTCAAATGACTAGATTTCTAACCAGAAGGGCCATATTCATTGGTTTGATGAAGCTCTCTTTAACACAGATCATTTTATATGAATAGCTCTTGATATTCTCTCATAAAAGAAGATTCTTGATTTTTGTTACAGCAAGCACTGCAAAATTGGCATAAATGACAAATGGCACCCTTGTTAATGCAGCATGTTTCCAAACGCTGTAATGTTTTTGTCTTTGTCAAGCATCTCAGCTGTTGTAGTATTAATGTAATCCAGGGTATGCTATTCAGGCATATATTTACATTCATAAATCATGAAGACGTTTTCTGCAGTAGAGAAATTTGTGTTTGCTGTATTGGTCACTCATTAGACTACTAACATTTTTTATCCAGCAATAGTGCCCTTATTTGGTTTCATTTTGAATGTAGAGCATGTCCACATATTGTTGCTAGTGATCAAGGACAAATACAGCAGGGCGATTTTGCCATTGTCCACTCCAGAAATATTTATGAAATCTCATTCAGTTTTTTAAACTTTGACATGTCATTGGTCTGAACATACTGTACTTGCTTACTCACTTGGGACACAGCACTAACACCACCACCCACATGAAACACTTGTTCTATATATTTTTTACTTTAACACAATTTTATCTATTTTTGATTCTGGCTGGCAATTCCAAACACAGTTGTCCACAAAGCTGATTATACTAGGAGGTGCTTATATTGCATCTTAAAATGCCAAGCACAGACCGACCAGAAACTCAACTTGACAATCTGTCATTTCCAATTGATTTGAAAACACTTCTGATGTCTATGTTGGCACCTGTGTCCAATGTTTGAACTGGTGTGCGAATAAAATTTTTCAGTGTCTGTGCCAGTTATCTTGTAAAAAGAATGCTAATGCCAATGGAGAATTTTATGCCATGATGCAAAAGCAGCTCCTTTGACAATTTTTTAAATTTCAGGCTCTGTAATCCTAACTACACTGCCAAATGCAGGTAATTTGTCAAAGTTTGCCCTAGAGGTTTTTTCATAGTCAGCAAAAGCCTTGTTGCATTGTATAAATCTTGTGATTGTGCTCATATATTATTATCGTCCATATTTTACTGTTTGTTCCAAATATCGCTATGAGAGACGTTGTATGTAAGACACCATGTGGTGAAACAACAGGTCATTATTATAGCAGATATTGGTTGAACCAAGTTCATTCAATAGTTTTCGCTGCTTGTTCTCAAGAAAAACCTGTGTCGTAGGATTATTTAAGGTTATGTCACAGTGAGATCTAACTCGAAATTTTGCCATGAGGTTTTCTGTTGAGGGTTACAATGGCTTCAAGCAGTGTTTCAGTCTGCTCCAAGTAGTCATCTGTAATACAGACAAGTGTATCTGACACATAACTTGATCGGACAAAACAATTTGAATTAACAATTTGTTATAAACTTTATATGCAACTCCAATCCAAACAGAGATGCTGTTGTCCATGAATATGAGCACAACTAAGTGGAAAATGTGCACCTACATCACAATAAGAAGTAGCAATAGAGCAAATACAAGTTAGTTCAATTTAATGTGTTGGACAAAGAAACAGATTTAACATGCTAGACCAGCAAGGAAGACAAAAATTCATCGAGTTTGATTAAAATACTCAGAAAACTATTTCTGCTCATAGGTCTGCCTGAAAAATCAGACACATGTAAACCCGTATCCACCAAAAACTATCAGCTGAGTATAACACAATTATATCTTGATACTTACTGTTGGAACCCAGGAATTAAAATTATCCGAGTAACAGCTCCATTTTACACAAGACATGACATTTTGCTCTGAAATTTTAACTCCTGCTCTTAAAAAGATACTGAAACCAGTTAGTCTGTGATTTGACACTTTACAAGCATTGTTTTCAACACCTCTGAACGTCCAGCTTGGTGTATAATCTTTTTCAAAACTTTTTTAAATCCTAGAAATCCAAACTTGGAACTTATTTTTGAAAATTAATCTGTTCGCAATGCTATCATGATTCTGCTTATTACCAGTACTAACCTGTGCCGGCATCATTTCACTACTTTTGTGTTTGGTATTGTATTTGTCCACTAGTGACCATATCACATCTACGTACTTATTTGTACTGTTTTTTGCAGTGTTTCCACATTGCATTTTTAGTGTATGATTGAATCTTTCAATGACAATGACTTTGCCTTCAATGGGCATAGAATATTTATTAATTTTATTTTGTTCCAGCTGGTTTTCAAACGTGTTTTTGTAAAATATGCCTCCATGATCAACCTTAAGTTTTGCTGGTTTATATAGCAAAGATGCAAAAGTCTTTGATATCAACTCATTTTTAGTGGCAAGCTCCATGCATACTTGCCAGAAACATCAATACAACTAGTATTTCATGCTGCCATTATTTTTGGAGAATTCTTTCATCTGAGATCAGCAGAACAAATGTTATCAATGCTATTGTTACAGAGAACGTTTTCTTGCTGGCTTGTGTATTTATTCTGCCAGTTTGCTGTGGTCAAAAGAGGTTGAAGTATGCAAACATGTGGTTGTGGCACCAGTACCAAGCTTGTAATTTAAACCAATGGCACCTTTGACAAAACCTCTGTGTGGACGTTCTGCCCCTTTGGTGATATCACTGCTAACCATCATAATCTTATCACATTTTTTTCCTCTGGAAAATCTAGCATTCTTTCTACTGATAAGCACCATGAAGCTGTAATTAAGGTTTACACAAATCATGTTTCCTAACCAACTTGTCATTGTATAGAGTTGGATATGCATTGAATTCTAATAAGATATAGAAAGCAGATTTTCCTTGGCCTCGCAATCTGATAAAATAAATACTTGAAAGACCACAAGATGAGCTATCCATGTTGAATCTGTGTCGAGTTATAAACACAACCGTGTATTGTACGAGAAACATTTTTTACTGCATCACATGGTGGCAGACTAAATGAATCAAAGTATTAAACTGCAACACTAGCTTGTTAAAAATCGCATCCCAATGTGTTCCAGTGCTTCACGAGTTATTTCTCTGTATACTATTTAGACAATGTTTTCTACCTCATCATTCTCTGGTGCAAGCTGCCTTTCCCAATGTGTCTGATATTGCTTTAGATGCTGCTGCCATTCCTAATGAAGCAAGAATATCTTTGACACCAATGCTGTTAAGAAATGGTAATGGTGGTGGTAAAGTGCCTCTAATGCAAGATGTTTGGCAGACAACTTTATAGTTAAGCCAGTATTGTAAGGCTTTGCCATATTAAAGTCTGAATAGTTTTTTTTAACTAATGCAATGTGTTGTCCTTGATGCAGTTGTCTGCTTCCAAGTCATATGGGGACACCTGTTTCATTTGTATGCGCTGCTGCAACCGACTGCTGCTGTTATGACATCAAAACAATTTTCACTTCTGTGTAACATTACAAAATGTTTTAGACAATACCTGTCATGTTACCACTAAACACATCAAGTGTGAGAAATCTGTCCGCAGAGATCACAGCATAAAAAGCTACTGTAGGTTGTATAGTCCACTTCAACATCTGCCATAGAATCTTTTGTGCATTCTTCATGCTTGGAAACACCTGTAATTGTACACAGGTTTGCAAAGTCTTCCATGGATACTTGTGTTCCTGTATCAACCTGCTGGTATGTTTGTATACTTCCCGAAACATACAATACAAGCATGATAAATTTCAATGGATTTCTGTAGAACTACATTCTAGTTCACATTCTGGATACTGTTTACTCTAACAGTAATGCAAGTCAGACCCAAGTTATCAAATACCTAGCTGCTTTTGTCCCGATGTCATGTAGTTCATTGAAAAGTTACAAATACAGGTCCAGGTAGCTCAATGCCAGGCAAGGTGGCTATTCTCCACGTGACTGATAACTGCATTTATGTCACACTTTTATAGATGATCATCTGCCCAAAGTTTTTTGCTAAAACTAGACATGAGGTTGGTCAAATTCGAACCCATGAAAAAAATAGTCATTTTTCACATCCGGAGAGACATCTTCATAAAAACGACTTGTCCATCATTAGTACCAAGTGTATGATACATGTAATACGATCAGCTCATTCCAAAATAATTGTGTTTGACCCTACGTCCATTGTGTATTGTCATTTTTGTCCATTCTTCTTAAGAGAAAGTATTTGAAATCTGTTTAAAGAAACAAAAATGGTCCCTAGACAGTTGAGAAAATTCAACCAAACATAAAACTGACTGAGAAGGGGGATCATTTCTGACTTCTGGTGTGGAATTAGTCTAGACAAGTCACCATTTCCCTTCATAGAGAACTCCTAGAACGGTATGTCCAAGGTCATTGCACATCAACCAGTTGTGCAAGACTCGGAGCAGAAGCTTGACCAGAAGGAAAAAGATGAAAGGACTGACACAATACTGGGCTAAAAGAATTTCCAGGAATTCAAGATGTGACCATTTCTTCCTTTGCACCGTCAAATGTTGAAACCATCTATAACATCAGTGATAACAAGATTTTCAAATTAGCTGCAGTGATGCGTGTATTGGATTTCAGATTGGCACTATTTTCATCGAGGACAAAGAAGACATCATTAGAAATCCTTTGAAGGAAACTTGATCATCCATTCAGGGGGAGTACTGATTTGTTTGTAAAAACTGTCATCGGGGCAGCTATATTTGGATTCATGACTGCCACTAACAACCATTTAGGACCAATGAAATTTCTTAAGTCTATTAGTGAAAGCACCATGTTGATATAGCCATCCATTTGGAGAGTTTAGAGATTACAATATTTTCAAGATGTTTTTCAGTCAGAACAGCACAATTTTCATTTAAAGATCAACTGCCATAATAAGAAGTCTTCAGGTGATATGACTACCTGTTCAGAGAGATGTTATAAGATACTTAAGGTGACTGCCATACTGGATATAATATCAGCACCCTTTTTTATTTAGAACTAGCCAGATATCAAAAGTCTTTTACTGAAAATGCCATGTTGATATGCTCATCAATTCAGGAGTAGCAATAACATTTCAATCTGGCTGCCATGGTGGGCGTATTGGATCTCACATCAGCGCATATTCAATAAAGACCCACTAGACACCGTAAGATCTCTTTACAAAAAACAAAAAATGTTGACATAACCATCCATGTAGGAGTAGCAATAAGATTATCAACAAGGTAACTGTGATGACTATATCTGATGCAAGAGCAGACTGTGTGCGTGAAGTTTAAAGGCAATCTTCCAAGTGGTTTAGGAGGAGTAGCGATAAATAACCTGTCAGGCAGATGAACAACAGACCATCCCCGAAGCTCTGCTGGTCAGTGACAAGTGCAGCTAATATTGTAAAGATCTGTTCCAGACGAAACTGCAGGAATTTGAGGATGTGAACAGATATCTATAGGCTGTCCAGTCATTTGCCTGATTCTTCGTCTACGTCCTAAAACACTCTTTGCCCTTCCAAAGATGGATATACACCTCTTCCCCCCTCCCCGATACTGTCAGCAGAGAAGGATTGTGGAAGGTAATGGCCAAGTACGGATGTCCAAGAAAATTTATATCCATGGTGCAGCATTTCCACAATGGCATGCAGGCATGAATCCAGGACAATGGAGAGACATCTGAGCCATTCCCAGTAACCAATGGCGTCAAGCAGGGTTGTGTTATGCCACCGACACTGTTCAGTCTATTGTTCTCCCCCATGCTGACTAATGCTTTCAAAGACGGATGTTGGAGTCAGCATCAGGTAACATACAGATGGAAAACTGTTCAACCACAGGAGGCTTCAAGTGAAAACCAAGGTTATGACAGACACCATCAGGGAATTCTTATTTGCTGATGACTGCACCCTCAACGCTGGCTCAGAAGCCAACCTGCAACGCAGTGTTGACAAGTTCTCCAGCTTCTGCACAAGCTTCGGTCTCACCATCAGTACTAAGAAGACTGAAGTCCTGCATCAGCCAGCCCTTGGAAAGCCCTATGTTGAGCCCAACATCACCGTCAACAGCCAAAAACTCAACATAGTGAACCGCTTCACCTACCTTGGCAGCACACTGTCACAGAGCGTCACTACTGATGACAAGGTGATCCTCCGCATTCCCAGAGCCAGCGCAACTTTCAGCAGACTCTATGCCAACGTCTGGAATAGAAGAGGCATCAGCATCAAGACCAAACTAAAGGTCTGCAGGGTAGCTGTCCCACTCATCCCTTGTCTCTTATGCAAACGAACCTTCCATGCAAGGATTGGCCTCATCAACCACCTGCGCATACACAGAACAGAACCAACCCCTCCAACCCTCGGATGACTAGAGTGGTCCTCATCGACTCGACAGACGAACAACACAACCCAAACACATACACCTCTTCCCACAGAGATACCACTTGGGACTAGTGGAACCAAACAAGGGTCCTTGAAAGACATAGAAGATCCTGCAAGCAAAGCTAGTATCCTTCTTTTATTGTGAAAAGACCCATGAATTGTCCACAAGGTCTGACCACGCCTCTGAAAAATGAGGTTAAATCTAGCATCTATGGGAACATTAAGGGGGTGCTTCAGAGGAGTGGTACAAGGTAGACATTACTGGGGAGTCTCTGTTTGCAGAACTCTACTCCAGTGAACAAGATTCTATTTGAGTTAGAAGACTGCACTCCATTCACATGGTTCCCACGCTTTTCTAAAGATAAATTTCCAGGTCATTTCCAGGGTTTTTCCAGGATGAAATTAATTTTTTCAAGGTTCATATATGACCATTACTTAATGGAATTAAAGAACATTTTAGATTATAAAACATGCATTAAATCTAAAGATGTTTCTCTTTCAAGCCTCTCCAAAACATCTAAGTCAGCAAACATGATCATATACAAACCACAAAATGTATCACATGAAACCAGTTTGATCATATTCCTATAAATTGGCATGTAAAGTCATTTCAATGTAAAGAATAAAAATTCTAACTTTATTTTGCTGACCTGCATTATGTTGCTAAGCGGGAACAACATAATGAACATAAATTATGTTTTGTTTCCTCTCACACCTTTAATTCTAAAGAATTCTATAGCAAAATATACATATATATGCATCTCATAGAAAGTAACATTTCCCATTACAGTATATAAAAAAAACAATAAAAGCAAATAATTAGAATCTTGTCTTGTAATGAAAAGAGCTTAACCCTAAATTTATCTGTGCCAATAAAATCCCAAACAAGATTTTTCAAACAACCTAATCTCCTTAAGACGATCTGCTTAAAAATCAATCATTTAAAAAACCATTTTCAAAAGGGTTGATTTAACTTTTGACAGAAGACCTTCAAAATTATTTACTGTTGTATAAACAAGGACTGAATTTTCTGTAAAATCAATTTGTCTTCTTGTAACTGGTTAAAGCAGTCCCCAAATCTGCACTGATACAGGGGCTCTTATAGTTTTTTAATATAAAATACAAGGGACGACAGTTTCTCATTTCAGCTCCAAGATTCAACAATTTGAACTATAAATTTGGCTTAAAACGAATAGCAGTCCGTTTTCTAATCCGAGTTTCCTCCAAATATTCCCAGCCCATTTTTCATATTTGGACATTTAGATTGGGGTGTGGGCTCATTGCAACTGCATATTGAAAATTTGGAATTTTACTCCACCATACGGTAGCAACATATAGCAGGCCTAGAAAATTTACACACGTTACATCGACTCATACCTGCATGAAATCGATAGGAAAATGATTTATTTTCTCCGAAATGGCAAGCATTATAATTGTTATGTCTTTAATCCGCTGACAAACTAGATGAAACTATGGCATAGATATAACCTGACCCGGTACTCGCCATTTTCATTACTAGTCACATGACTTCACAAATCTCAAACGACGACATCGGAAGTCCAATAGTCACGTGATGTCAACAACAAAACTCCTTTATAATGTTGTTGTACAGAAATTCAATTATATTAAATGAAAGTCTGATATTTTTGTAAAAGCCAGCAATCTGGCCAGTCTGATTTATCAAGCAGAAAGCACATGTCTGCGTGGTAGTCATGTGATATAACAACACTCCATAAGTTGTTCTTGGAATATATAAATATGGAGAATTTTGTTCTTTCATTTTTGTACTTTTATTACAACCAGTATAAAACTTTCATTTAATATTTTTTAAATTTTTTTTCTCTACAGCATTTGAAAATATGGGTTGTTAGATTTGTGTCATCATGCGACTAGCAATGCAAATCAAGAGTACCTGGTCACATTTCATCAATGCCAGTTTTATGTCTTTCAGCAGATTAAAGACAGAATGATTTTAAATACTCACAATTTCTGAGAAAATAAGTATCCATTTCATGCATGTATCACTCAATCTAAGAATGTTTAAAGCTTTCTAGGCCATCCAGTAAGCAGCTACGCTTTGCCACCACCATGTTGGCCTCTTGAGATGCTAGACTGGTTTTCATACCTTCCAGGTAAGGAAGATACAGATATCAAGCTGACTTTGAAAATAAAAGTCTACTAGACGAATCTAATCCACTGAGTATTTGGATAGACTCAGCATATAATGTTTATTGCAAACACCCAAATGATCCATACTGCACCCTCCGAATATTCTGGTTAGAACTCAATAAATTTAACTCGCGGTCAGTTTAGTTACGTCTCAATTAGGTGATTGTTTTGGGCGTCAAGTGGTGGTTGAAAATTCCAAGGTTTTTCCCGCCTTTCTTCAATATTTGCGAAATTCAAGGACTTTTCACGGTTGGGAAAAAAATTTATCATTTCTCCCAACTTTTTCCTGATTTCACAGTAGCATGGGAACCCTGCACTCAACTTGTGGAGGTGGGTCTTCCCTCTGTTGGGAAGTGCCAAGGATTACTTCCTTGTGGAAGTTGACAACTTTGATGTGTCAGTGATCTCGCCCTTGCATAAGCAGTTTCATTACCCAGATAAGAACCACAGCCCCATTCCTTATGGGAGTTGACGACTTCCATAAATTGGCCAGTGCCCTGTAGTCTCCTAGGAATGGAGAGTCATCCAGTAATCAAGAGGGAAAAGCAGGTCCCTCCTTCCTGGCCCTATAGGCACAGCAACTTTTCACTAAATCACATAATTCGTAAGGCCAAAAACAATGAAAAGGAGAACTGTTCACACACATCCATGCAAAGCAGCCTTTTCAAGACCGCCTGTACCCACCCCTTGAGGCATGCTGAATACTGACAGGAAATACAAGAAATAAATAATGAACCAAAACAATAATTGGGTGAATCATACTTACTCATATACAGATTACCGAGAGGGACTGAAAATGAAGCATTGCTTTGCTAGTGATGTATTCAAAACCCCCAAGTTCAAATCAAAGGTATAGATACATGAAAACCATGCAAAGACTGTAGAGAAAATATCTACTATACTCGCTTATGGGTCCAACAGCAAACTGTACAGAACCAGATTTGCCATCACATTACACATTAGCAGACCTGGGTCTGTGCAGTTTGTTAGGAGTGATTAGTAGAATAAATAGCACAGACCCTGATCTGCAGGTGCATTATGCCTTGGCAGATCAGAAACTTTGTTATTTGACCAAACTTTTAAGTGAGTATATTGTAATACAACATACAAAAAAAAAGAAAGGGATATGATTGGCAGAAATTCAAAAGGATTCAAGTTATCCTTTTGCATTTCTGCTGTCAATCCTATCCTTTTTGAGGACTGCACTGAGTGCTCAAAAAGATGTGAGAACTGTTTAAGTCCTAGAAAAAGTAGCTGGATATTCAGATTCTTGCAAGGGACCATGGTGTCAAACTGGGATCATGGTTTTGACTCTGGACCTGCAATTAATGATTAGGAGGGAAAAACATTCTTAAACTTGGGCCTAATGCCAGGAAAAGATATAGCAATGCATAAATAGTATGTATCACTGCCATAAAATTTTTTTAAAATCATTCATGTATAAAAATTATGGTACCAGAAAATTTCAAGACCAAGAACCAATTATGTTAGGTGAAAAGACCAATAATTGGGATATGTATCTGTAAACTTGGCCAACTTTATGGGACCTATGAATAAAAATAAACTTGTACACGTGAAGAACATTTATTTCCTCCAAATGCTACTTACATAAATGAATGCATATATTTTTTGTGGCATTGTGATTATTTACAATTTTTGCCAAAATGTATGATCAATTGAAAGAAATGATAATGTTCTACATGACATTCTAAAATTAAAAACTGTGCTTTCGATCTTAAATATCTGCATTATTATTAATACGTCAAACTTACAGAAGACCATACAATACATCAAAGATTGCATGTAATACATATATACTTGCTTGCAAGTCGGATTTAACTGCAAACAAACCCAGTTCTACCAACACAAAATGCAGCAGATCTGTGTCCAAGTTTTCAGTTAGACCTGACTTGTACGCGAGTACGTATGGTAAACATTCACTATGAGAATGAAGATGTTAATTTGAACCACACAAATACAGAAATAAATATGAAAATATTTTTCCTGAAGTTAAAGTTTAAACTGACACAAATGTCTAGTACAAGACATGACACAACATACTGAAAGATTTAAATGAAGCAAAAATGTCAATTTTTTAAACAATTTCACCGTACATAATATGACTGAATTATTGACATTTATACTGTTATCAGTGTATAGCTAATGACAGGCCTGACCTATGTGTATAGTCACTACTTGCCAAAACCAGCATAGACATGATCTGACATGTTTGTCATTACTTGCCGAAACCAGCACAGACATGATCTGACATGTTTATTGTTACTACTTGCCAAAACCAGCAGACGTGATCTGACATATTTATTGTCACTACTTGCCAAAACCTGCAGAGACATGATCTGACTTGTTTATTGTCACTATTTGCCAAAACCAGCATAGACCTGACCTGACATATGTTTATTGTCACTACTTGCCAAAACCAGCATAGACCTGATCTGATGTATGTTTATTGTCACTATTTGCCAAAACCAGCATATACCTGATCTGACATGTTTATTGTCACTCCTTGCCAAAACCAGCATAGACCTATCTAACACGTTTATTGTCACTATTTGCCAAAACCAGCATACACCTGATCTGACATCTTTATTGTCACTATTTGCCAAAACCAGCATAGACCTGATCTGACATATCTTTATTGTCACTACTTGCCAAAACCAGCATAGATGTGATCTGACATGTTTATTGACACTACTTGCCAAAACCAGCATAGACCTGATCTGACATGTTTATTGTCACTACTTGCCAAAACTGGTAAAACTAAATACTAGTGATTGTAGTAGATCTCAACTTTTTGCCCTACTGACGCAATATACACCTGACTTTATATCATCAATATACCAAAAGCCCTACTATTTATGACATGAATAAAACAATTTACATGCAGAATTAGTACACATAAATATCTACACATTAACCGTAATAATTACTAGACTAGTCCTTTCAACACTTGCAAAAGGATAACATGAAAATTTGGTTCAAAGTGGCCAAATTAGCAAAAGATATATAAATTGATGGTTTTTGTCCCATGTCTGTAGTGCAAAGTCCAAAGTCGTAAAAGCATAAAGATGAAATTCCATCAGAACCCCAATTTCACAAGTGTCAGTTTTAGTCATACATAGTTTGTACAGTTTCTTTTGAGGGTGGGGTGGGGTGGCATGCCAAGAAGTAGGTTATTTAGTGCAGCGGCTACCAGAGTAAAATGCCTTGCTCAAGGACACAACATAATAGCTAACTGGGCTGATCCAATGGTAGGATTCAAACATGTATCCTTTCCAGCAAGGTAACCACTAAGTGATTGTGGCTCCTCTGTATATTTTTTAACACCAAAATTTAACTTTCTCTATATTCTTTGTTTATTACTGCATAAACTAGAACAAAAGTAGACAATAAACAACACAAAATTAGTGCCCAACTACAGCAGAAGGTTACTCCATCCAGTAACTACCTTTGTTATTTGATCCATTAAATTTATCTCATGAATTTATTGATTCATTATCTTTGTAAAGTTCAGAAATTAAAGCAAAAGGCCAAACTTGGCCTGATATTGCTGATTTGGCTAACCAATTTGGCAGCTGAGCATTTTAATAACAGGACACATAGTACTGCAAGAACAAAAACTTATATCAACTATCTCCCATACTTTATATCATGTTCATTTTATCTATTTTACATCTTGAAGTTTAAAAATCTTTCCATTGATACAAAATTAATATGCATAACAGAAGTAATTTTTTAAAAATCTTACAATGGTATGCATAACAGAAGTCATTCAAACAAATCTTTCCAAAGGTGGAGCAAAATCTAAATGAAATCAGGTCTCCAAGTCAAAACAAGCTTAACCAATCTGATGCAAGATGTCCACATTGATATGTGTAATCTTATTCATATTCTGATCAGAAATATGGTTGAGAGTTTTGACAAGCTCAGACAATAAACAGAAAGGTCACCTCATTAATATGCATTAATTTCACTTCTAACCAAGCTCAACCAAGATCTTGATGATATAGGCCATTCTGCAAAGTATCAAAATCCCTCTCAAATGCAGAATCAAGAATGATAAAAATATCAGCCAGTCAGATGCAACCTGACCTCATAAATATTCATAGGTCTCACTCATAATGAAAATCTTGATTATAAATAGAGCCAATACAATGCAACATAACCTCTTTATCATCATGCAACAATCTGCACTTCTCAAAGATCTTGATGATTTTAAGTCTATTTACCAAGTCTGATCAAAACTGGATAAGAAATAGTCCTGGGAGTGGTAACAAGCTTAGCTAATCACACGCATGACTGCCTCATTAGTGTATGTAAATACCATATATTATCAAACTTGTACGAGATTTTGGTTGTACAAGCCTATATCAAAATCAGATAAAATGATGGCTCGGCTTCCTAAGTGGTTTCAAGCCCAGCTCATTTAGATGTGTGGATCTTGCTCATTATCAGACTCGCCCAAGATCTGAAACCCACATTATAAATTTTACTAAAAATTGAATCAGATACAAGACTTTCTGAGTGTTAAATATGGCAGCTAATCACATGCTTGGACCTCCCAGTCTGCACATATCTCAATCATGATTAAACTTGACCAACACTGTAGTAATGTGTGTGTATTTCCAAGTTTGATTAAAACTGAATCAAAACTACAACCACCAGTGATTATCAAGGTCACCCAAAACTGAAGCAATATCAAGGTCACCCAAAACTGAGGCAAGATCAGCTTTTAATGCATGTAAATCTTGCTCATTATCAAACTGACTGAAGATTTGAAAGATGTAAGCCAATTTTTGTAAGTCTGATACAAAATGAACTTCAAAGTGGTAACAAGCAATTATCAACAGGTGGATGACGCTTGATGGATGCTCGGTCATATCATAAGCTTACTTGACCGTACAACCATGTAGCTTAAAAACAAAATCACTGAAAAAAGTTTCACATTTCATTAAATTTAAATTTGTAAATTTCTTTACGTAAATTCATTAAAGTTCTGGGAAAAAGTTTTTTAAACAATGCATGGACTTGTCAAATATAAAACCATTTTTTTGCTTAAAAATTATAGGACTTATTAAGGCAAGCCTTTAAATTCCAGGATCTGCCAAGGTCATACAAACCATGTCATGTCAACCTAATGGCTATACTTTCATTGTACTGATGATTTAAGTTCTAAAAACTCTTCAGAAATAATCTTAAATGGTGCTGGAAATTCTAGTATGAGACTCATCAATTTGATTAATTTTTTCTTCACATTTAGTTGGAAACTTGAGCAAATTCCTTCTTGATCTACATTATATAGAAGGGAAGGTTTTTTTTATTGTACATACTGGGATTTTTTTCTCTTATTATCAAGTTAATATCTTAGATATTGTCTTTAATTTATTCCACCAAATAATGGAGCTCAACTTCACTACTGCATTCAAGAGACAAATAAAACAACTGATACAATGTCACATGCTATGGTCCTCTAAAAGCAAATATATCATATATCCACATCTACCAATCGGAACAAAAACAAATGGTACCTAAAATTGTTTAAAACAAGTTCTCAACATACTAAAATTGATCATAACCTGTATATTATAACCCCATAAAATGTGTTTCAATGTAAAATGATGTTGACAAAGAACAGCCCAGATAGATACATGATGTAAAGTTGATTACAAATAACAAGCAGCCCTGTAGAACATGGAAATATATTATCTTCTTTAAAATTGTGGTTGATCAGTATTTACACCGCTTCCTCTTCATGATTCAAGATATGAGCTGCAACATAATAATAGTGGGGATTAAATACTGCGTAATAACAATCCAACTGTGAAATTAAAAAGAACTGATCATGCTAAATAAGTTAAATCAAAAATTGCTTGTGCCGAACTACTAGTTCAAATCTTTACAGAAACAAAATATGGATTAAATGACCTGGGGTACAAACGTAATACCATACTCAATAGAAATGGATGAGTATACCTATAAAATCATTCTTGAAAGCATAAGCTCAATCATTAGCCAGTATGAAACTACCTATAAAAATTAGGTTTCCTATTTTAATAATTGGGACAATAAAATATAAATGAAACTACAAAAATTGGTCTGTCCTTATGTTCCCTGAAAACTGGCTTCCCAATGGCTAGGTATTGTACAATTTTGTAGCTGCAGTAGCAATGAGTCTTGCTTGATCCTACCTGCATGGATCTAAATACTCTGTAACACTATCCATACTCTCTTATGACACAAGGCAATATCCTATATGTTACCTGCCGCACTGTGTTCTTTATGAAGTCCTTTCTGTCTGAGAGATCGTGCTTTGGATACTTGGCAAATACCTGTGGAAAGAAAGAATCAATCTTCATCCTATTTCACAAGGTAGTGTACCCATGTTATAGCTAATAAAATCTGCACAATTCTCATGGTAGTGTACCCATGTTATTGTTCACAAAATCTGCATGATTCACTAGGTAGTGTACCCATGCTATTGTTAAAAAACTGCATTATTCACATGGTAGTATATCCATGTCATTGTTTTAAAAAAATCTGCATGATTCACAGGGTAGTGTACTTGTGTTATTGCTTACAAAATTTGCTTGATTTACCGCAGTGTACCCATGTTATTGCTAAAAAAAATCTGCATGATTCACAGGGTAGTGTACTTGTGTTATTGCTTACAAAATCTGGATGATTTACAGGGCAGTTTACTCATGTTATTGCTTACAAAATCTGCACAATTTACAGGGCAATGCACCCGTATTATTGCTACAAAAAATCTGCATGATTCACACACACTCGGTTTCATTACAGCATACATAAGAGAGTTAGGGAGTTAAAATTATTACAAGTAACAGCTAATGTTGACACCCAAAACTAAAGAAAAAGGGACTATGACTCTGTCCAAAATGAGACATGCATTAAGGTTTAAGTGCATGTCTGCACAACAGTACAGCTTGCCCCCATTATAATGCAGTAGTCAGGTACATAACTGCCGACCGCATTATGTACCAAACAGCAGTAGAGTGAAAATGATCAAAAATATTGAGTATACTTATGTGTTGGGGAATTAAACACAACACCAGTCAAATGCATAAAAATACTTTTAGTTTATGTAAATTATGTTGTTCCCCCCACCCAACACTGCATTTATAAATTTATTTATGTCCGGTATTTTACAAAGTGAATAAAAATATACCAAGCTTTAGATTGCTTTCTTTAAAATCATTTTGTCATATATACGATTAAAAGTAATGACAAACACCTCATTTTACTAAATATACTTGCAAGTTAAAATTTCTATACACAGATGCATCAAGTTTAAAGTGATTAAAATGCTGTAAGAACTTCCAAATCTTTTTTTTTATTGAATTTAGGCTGCTGTTCAGGCCAATGCAGCCTGACATTAAAATCATCATTCCTTTCTAATCATGGTATCAAAATTAAATATTTACCAGTCTACACCAATTTAGCAATTAAATAAATGAACATCTGTAATAAGTGCCTGAGTAATGTCAAGGCTTCTTTTTTAATCAATAAAATACCTTATTTTCAGTTTAAAACATCAGTTACATATGATTTGCGACTGAGTGATGTCACATGTTCAGCATGATTTTAGCAATTCCAGGACACATGAGGAGAAAAAAACATAAACTTACATGCATTCAATCCATTCAAAATCAAATGATAAACAAAACAAGCATATTTGTTCACAAAAAGTATTAATCCAAAAAGAATAAACAGTATTTAATCACATGATGTGCGTTTCCTACTAAAAGTATTTCGTGTGTTTAGGATTTTCCTTTTAGATCCAATCTTTCTTGTTTGTTTTTTTAAAGCAGCCAAGTTTATGATATTTGTCAGCTGTGTATTTTCAGGGGCTCAATGTCATAGGTTTCTAGTCACATAAGTCATTTCACAAATGCTAATATGGTTTCGGAAACAACATTTGGTGTTTCGGGTCCCTGTCACTATCAATAGTAGATCCAACTTCCTGTTGATCGGGATCTATATTTTCTCTTTTGGCACCTAGAAAGAACTGGATGATGTCAGCACGAGTTTTGACAAAATTTTGATGCAGTGCTGAACATCGTTAAATAATGTCCCCATAGCCTAGCTTTATCTCCTCATCATCCTGCTCCATGAATCCCTAAAAATCACAATTCTATATGTAGTTCCCAAATGACATCATCAACAGCCATATTTGTGGTATGCTGGCAGATTTACCATTAATTTTATAGTGTTTGGAAGTTGAAATAAATTCATCAAATTTCAAGATACTGCTACAAAACACCTAAACAGAATGCAAATCTGTCTTTCTGTTAGTAACTATACTTGTAATTTATAAGCTGATTTTGCTTCAGTGTGCCTTGTTCAAAATGGTCAGTTTTGGTGGTCACATATAGGAGAAACTGCCAGGTTGACCATGGTCCAGGTAAAATGGGCAGAATATCATCTGCTAGTGACCTTATCAGGAAGCAATGATTGACAAAATAAGTTTTCGTTTTCTTGGACGTCTCCATTGGGAGATTAAATGTCTTAATTCACTAGTAAATACTGCGAAGACTAAACTCACTTTTAAATCTGATTTCACTGGAATGTGACACTTAATTGTTGGAATAGACCTCATTTGCACTTAAGCTACATTATACAAATGAACATCTAATCTCTTCTAGGCTGCAATGCAACAGACTACAGAAAGCAGCATCAAGTTCAAAAGACATGCTGCCAATAATCCTTTCTCTGATTTATTTCCATGTGTCAATAAACAATGGTCAATAATAAGTTGGTCTTCTGTATAAAATTGAACTGTATTTACCAAGATAAAGTCACTTATCTGCTGGAGTGACTTTAGTGCTCAAGGCAAATTTGATAGTCCTGTTACAATAGCTGATATGGATCAATGACAATTATGGCTTTTTACAGACCTGGATAATTTTAGGTGTAAGCAATACAATATCTTACTTTGCCTGAATACAACGGTGGCCAATTTGAGTTAAATCATGACTGTACAAAAATGTTCTGGTAATGTCCCAATCAAGTATTGTGGTTTTTGATGTGAAGATTTCACCTGAATGATGTTGAAAATTATTTTTATATTTTTATTTTTAAATAAACTTTTTGTAATTTTGATTTTGGGGCCTACCATGTTATATCCAGAATCATGTTATAGCAAAGCACATTATAACAGGGGTAGCTGTGCTTAACATGCTGTCAGTTGAAAGTACAATTCTAAAAATGTAAAAAGAACTGCACAAAAAATGCCAAGATAAAACTTCTCAAATTAATGCAAATATGAAGTACTACATGATATAAAACGGGGTAAAGATGTTAAAATTCTTTCAATTCTTAAGTATTATAAAAAATAAAACTAAAGGGTAGAATTTAAAAAAAACTAAAACAAAACCTTAAAATATAAACCACATTCCTTAAAAAGCAATATCCAAGATTTTATTTGGTGATGAATCGTCATAAAGTTCCTTAATCAAATTTACATTAAAACACTTTTAAATCACAGAGTGGCAGTCAATACTCAAGGTATGCACTGATTAAGGTTCTGATCTCTGTGACAATTTTATGAGATGCCCTAGGTTACAAAGCTGCTTTGAGTCCTTTTCACTAAACATATTTTACCAAGTTTATAGAACATGCCAATTATACAATAATTCATGTCAGAAATTTAGATTTATTTGGAAAAATGGGCGGCTTCAGGGCAGCTGTGCCTGCTGTATCTATTCTTTCAACACTCAATATCTAGGTGATTGGGCCACCAACAATGCAGATTACTTTTTCCGATGGATATTAAAAAGGTGCCCATATTGAAGACTTAAGCAAGGTTTTCAGCACAAAAGGGAATCCAGATGATTTTTTGCAAAATTAATTTTTGCTGTTAAAAATGCAGTTCCATACAGTAAGTGACTTGTGTTAGTGCCATGGCATGCAGCATCAGCAGCTGAACATACATGACAACTTCCAATGAGGCTAAGTGTAATCCAAGTGGACAAAAGAGTAATCCAAGCACAAAAGAGTAATCTACATTTAACATGTTATACATAACTATACTGTGTTTAATTTTTGTTTTATGATTGTAGACTGCAATGATCACTTGTTAACAACATATTACATAGCTACTTTTTGTCCATGCGTATAGATTCTAGTTTAAGATGAACTATAAATAGGTTGTTTACAGGGGTTTGAGGTTCTAGACAATGAACCTGTGTACAGTGTGGAGCAATTTTCTGAATGGCTGGTTGAAGTATTGCATCAGACGTTGCATCAGGATGTACCGCAACATTTGTCATATAGGGATGTATTGAGACGTGTAAGGTGGGGATGAATTGTGACAGATGTAACAGAGTCATGGAGATGTATATAAGGCCCAAATGAACAATTATTCTGATTGCTATTACTGTTCTTATTTTATTTTCAATCTGTAGATATATTTAATGCTGTGTTTAGATTCAATATGAGAAGAATCATTTAAATTATTTGTTGGACTTACCAAGTGTTCATACGACTCTCTGGACTAAAGCAACATTTTGGGGTTTTTGTGAATTCATTTCAAAACTTTCTGGACAATGTCAATGTGATATATCAAGACTTGTCACTGAAGCACATTCAAGACCATGGGTACATCGGAACATTCAAGATCTGGAATTAATTTGGAACACTATTCTTTTGGACTCCATCAGATATGAATGAGAGCAATTAATCTGAGGCTGAAAAGTAGAAAACCAGTGTGTTTTCTTGGAAATATGAGTGCTGCTATAAACAGAACATGTTAGTGTTGGGAAGTGCATGGAAGTCTCCAGACAAGAGAACACATACACCACAGTTACAGAGAAGCCTTCT
The DNA here is from genome assembly GCA_016617855.1 of Megalonaias nervosa. Taxonomy (NCBI): domain Eukaryota; kingdom Metazoa; phylum Mollusca; class Bivalvia; order Unionida; family Unionidae; genus Megalonaias; species Megalonaias nervosa. The sequence continues at coordinate 32,316 of JAECUM010019103.1, read as the reverse complement.
TTTCATGAATATGTGTGGTATTAATAAGATGTTAAAAAAACTAAAATAAAACATTTTTTATTGCTTAATTTTTTCATTTTTCTTTTGGGGTGGGGAGAGATATATACCCCACCCCCAAAGTAATTCAGATACCTTGACCGTAAGTTCTAATTCAGTCACAAACAGAGCAATGAACACACCAAAATCATAATGGTTGGCATGTATGCTAAAACACTGTTGCCATCTTTTGAACCAACTATATACAGGTACATGTCCATGAAAGAAGACAGATTTATTTGGAAAAATGAGGATTTATTGAGGACTTTTTAAATTGGCAAAGATCAACTTGTCTTGGGGTGTTTAGACAAACTGGTGACTTCTAAACTTGTAATTCTGCAGTATTTACAACATTGACTTTTGCTGCTTCTTTGTCAGGATAAATTCTGGTTACAAGTTTTAATGGATGAAGAGACTAAAAATGTTATTAGTATAGGACTCCCACATTATCAAGTGTGGCCCTAGCAACAAAAACATTATTGGAAATAAGGCAAAACTATGTTTATTTTTGTGAAAGAATCAGTGGATAAAAATCGCTATCATTTGAACATCAAACTTTAAACAGAAATTTCTGTAAAGTGTTTGCATCACCCATAGTTCACACAGCCTCAGGTAGTTTTTTTCTCAGTTTTCAAAGACTTCCAGGGCAAGCAGTATCTTTTCTTACTAGAATTGAACTTTCTCCATTGGTTACTTTATCTTCTTCATAAGCGGATGCTATTCCATCTGCTACCTGGATGTCATTTTATTCAGTTTTAATTATTTCATTATAATTTTTCCTACTGGAAAATATGTAAGTAAAAAAAAAAAAAAATTCTGAAGAAAAAAGTGGATATGTTTTATTCAATTTGAACATTTTGTATTATATGGTATAAATTCAAGAAGTTCTACACAAAATTCAAGCAGCTTTTCAGCAAACAGAAGGATCTTTATAGGATTAAAACCAAAGTTTTCATGGCAACTCATCAAATTTAAGGATGTTTCATGGTTGCATGGACAATGTTAAGTAATCAAATCACAATTCTTTGACATGCAAATAAAACATACACTCTCACTGGCTAAAAATTGGTCAAGTTAAAATTTTCTGCATTCCAATCCAAAATATATCATTTTGCTGTTTAGAATACTCAGTGACCATATTTTTAACATCAATATCCTCTATTCATGGTTCATTACCATGACTAGACAATGATTTACAATTACTAGAGGCTGATGGAAGATTTAAAAACTTTATCAGGCAATGAGGATAATTTTTGGACTTTGTATCAGATGACATTAGTAATATTTATAGGATACTGTGAATCACACAAATGTGGACTTAACTTTCAGTGTTCATTTGTATGACATGTGGAATTAATATATTGCAAGACAGTATGAATCAGATCAGTCTAAACAATTTTTATACTGACATATGACCTATAATTTGGGGGGGCCCCAAGTGGCTGAGCGGTCTAAAGCGCTCAGTTACGGATCACTGCCATCTCACCTCTGTCTGCATGGGTTCGAGTCTCAGGTTCAGCCAATGTGGGTATGTGAGAAAGCTTGCCAGCAGCTTGTTTTGGGTCAGTGGTTCTTTCCAGGCTCCTCCTACACCACTTATATTGGCCGCCATGTATAACCTATCTTGTGTTGAAAAATGGCATTAACCCTACAACAACCTATAATTCTTTACATGGATTTATCATTTAAATGGATTGGCATGCCAATCATTATGGATATTAATGGATTTAATAAGAATATACTTAAGTTGTCAATTTACTTGTGACATATTCCACTGAATAATAGAATTGTATTTTATACTGGGTTTTTATCTATCAATCTGGTTGAACTTGCTTATTTTTCCAAAGTGTAACTCACTGATCAAAAGTCACCCCTTCAGATGGATCTGACTTGCAAAATACACTTTGTCCGAGGAACAAAGTGAAATTAGCTTTTTGAAGCCATAAAATGGGTGTGGGTGGGGGTGTGGCATCTTATATATACAGTAAGGCGAGATCAATTCGTTTGGCATAGTGCTAGTACTGGCTGAAAGATGAATGCAAAATACCTGAAAATAAAATGCCCTTTCCCAAGTATAAATGTTTTTCAGTGCATAAGAAAAACAACACAAGACATGCATATGCACCCAGATCATATAAAAGAAAACTTTTTAAATACATACATCTTTTACAACTGTTTTCATTGTGACCATTTCAAGGTTTGCACTGTCAAGAATCTTCTTAATGACTTCTCTAATTTCTTCATTCTGAAAGAAAAAGATTTTAAAATTTATTTGTGACTTCATGTCCTCAAAATTTTGCTCATTTGCAGAGGTCTAGACAAGTAATTTTTTTAAAATTTAAAATATATTTGATGCAGAATGTTATGAATAATGCAAAACAGAATCTTACTAAATAAAAACTGAATTCTATACAACAATGCTTTGAGCTTGGAAGACCAGATGCAACTTTTCTTTTATACCCATTCACCCCCACCTAAAATCATCTGTCTGCAATGCTTCTAAAGGGGAATGCATTTCTTTTTCCAACTACAAAATCTTAGACTGATCAGTTAATAATGCTTCACTTGCTTATCAATTTTAGACTGCTTATCATCAGAAGAGACAGCAGCTGGTTGTCATATCTGAAGCAAGCAAACACAACTTTTACATATGACATCCATCATTTGCAGAATGCTCAAGCCAGCGCCCTGACCCCCCACTTTCCAATGGCTGACATGAAAGTTGAGCAGTTCTGATCTCTACTTATTATCTATGGTACTGCTCTAAACTTTTGTATGAGTAAATTTAATATATGTAACATATACGAAAGTGTGTTAACAACATTCTGTGCTACTTTAAATGAAGTAAATTTTATGAAAATTCAGGAACAAATTACTTAGGAGGATCAAACAAAGAGATTTTTAAAAATGGTAACAATGAACAAAACCAAAAACTGCATTTCCAACTATCTACTGAGCTCAGGTTCTTCTGTTTCTGTCAGGATTCACCTCACAGAATATCAACTTCTCCATTGAGCAACAATTTTCTCTGAAAATATGAAATCTACAAATCATTCCTAGTTTTAAGATGATACCCAGAATTTGATAGGACTTGCAGAATGTATACATGGACCTGCCAACCCTAACAAGACCTTATCAGTAAGGCAGTTGATTTTTTTCTGTTAAGTTGGACCTGTATTCAGTAAAATATAATAAAATATCATGTGTGCTACTATCAAGCTTGTGCACTCAAAATCCAGGTGTTTGATTCAGGACTGATGCAGCGATGGTAAGCATCATGTTCAACTCAAAAGTTGGTAAAATTTACTTGAACCTTAATTACCGTCAGAACAGTTTCACAAACTGCAGTTCCAAACTGTATGAAACTCAATGGTTTCATGACATCTCTCAACTTGACATAATCCTTAAAAAATTAAATCTCTTCATCTTTCCTGCCATGTGACATACTGAAATGAACAAATGATATCCACTAAATGTAACTGTTCCCTTCACAAGAATCAAACTTATCTAACCCATTTGTCTGTATTAAAACTTTTTAAGAGGTTTACTGTCCCTTTCTTCCTGGCCTGTTACTTGCTGGATGCCATTTATAACATAAAAAAAAGAAGCAAAAGCTTGATAATGCAGACATATTTATCACAAAATATGTGCAGTTTAAAGCATCTCAGGTACTATGGTCAAGTTAGTCTGGTTCCCTTTTCCACAGAAACTAGTATGATCCAAAACAAACATGAATCTGCTATTATATTATCTGGGTTTTACTGCAAACAATTGTATTTCTGTCAGGATTCACATATTTAATTGTAGGCTACTGCTGCATATAATACACACTGAATGACACATATATGAGAGAGAGAGAGAGAGAGAGAGAGAGATAGAGAGAGAAAGAGAGAGCATTGTCCGTGTTTAGTTGCTGCAATATGAAGCTCTTACCAGTTACTTTTATTGATTGTTTTTATTTTTCAAGTTGACTTAGTGTGTGTGCTGGTAAATTAACAGCTTGTCATTACTAGTCAATCCTATCTGCTCCATTATTCCATACAAATATGAAACGAAACAATTTTGTGTTGAATTTGTTCCTCTCCCCCCTCCCCCACACAGTACAAAAAAAACTGATAACATAAACTTATTTGAAAATAAAATGAAAGAAATTAACCTTGCATTGTTATCATTTATTCCTTCTTTTTCATCATGCAAAATTTATTAAAGAAACAAAATATACCCACAAACTCCATATATGCAGCAGATGCTGGCTTGTGCATGCATTCTTACTGTAGTGTGTATCGCTTATGTCAATAACAAAATCGCAAAAGAGACGAAGATATCACCCAACTGCATGAAGGCACCTGCCATTCACACATAAGTTACAAGGTGCAAACTGACCAAGATTGTATTGTATCATGGTTAACTATACGATGGTATCTCGCAAATAAAAATCATTATTTTAAAAAACATTCACTTTGAGTGCAAATGATAATCTTTTCGCTAGCAAGGGTTACAAAAGTATTATTAAAGCAAAGTCTTGTTCTATACTATTTGCCCTGCAAACATCAATTATGATTTCATATGGCAAACAAATAGAACCCCAGGTGATGAATAAACACAACTGGCAGCAAGCAATAAACTCATTGCTTAAACTTACCAACAGGATATCAAATACAAGGTTATTTTATTACAAAGCAAACCAACCACGGAAACTGACTTAAGTATCTTTTAGGTGTGCCGATTTTTCTTATGAAGTCGGCCAACATAAGGATGCCAAATTTGGTTCCACTGGATTCTTTCAAGTGTGCCATTTTTTTAAATATAAAGTCGGCTGACACAGGGAAGCCAGTATTAATTCCTTGTTACCTGTATTAACGGTAATTTTCAAATTAAACTGAAACAATAAAACAGTTTTGAAAGCGACACAATCTAGTGCATCGTGCACGCATATAGATATAAGGCTGAACAGTAAATTAGTTTTCAGTAGTTTCATCTAAATATTCCCTATCCATAGTTTATAGTTTTTATTTTTCGACAAGAAGAAGCATGTACTTTGTCTTGTGGGGATAAATGTACGTCATTTCTGGTTGGCGTCCTCTATAGGTGGGAAATTGTAGCTAAGGGGAAGTAACAGTGTTTTATACTTCTATTTCAAGTAATTAAATTATTTCTTCTTCACACTTTATAATTTTTTTCTTCTTTTTGTGCGAGTATAACCACTTTTAATCATGTAATGCAAATCTGATGTAAACAAAAGATGTCGGAGTATGGCCGGTGGCCTTTAAACTATGTGTGTTTTATGTATGCATGAGAGGACTTTCCTTTTACGGACTCTAGTAAACAATACTGAAATCTTTTCATGTTCCCGTTTACTAAAATGCATGGGCAACATAGCTGCTAACCTCAGAGTACAAAAATACTGACTGCTTATGACAAAAATACTGATTTTCAGGTAAAAATACTGGTTTTTAAAACTTTAATGCATATTTAACTATTTACAACATCTACAACCATTAGTGAAGTAGGACAATAACTTAATTAATTATTCTCAAAGATCTCGAGTACGTTTCCCCCCCTGTAAAGGTACTTGGAACACTTGGACGTGCATAGATCTGCCCTGAATGCAGCGCCTAACAGTATTAGCACCGAAGTGAGTATTATGACCAACTGTATATCAGTACCATCTAAATTACTTTGTACATCATGACTATTCTACATTACTTACTGATGGTGGACCATCAGATTTTTTCACAAGCGGTTCATCATCTGAACTCTCATCACTTTCATCTTCATCTGTTGATTCTGTTTAAAAAAAAGCAAATGTTCATATCAAACGAATGCACAACCATCTCTCTTTTGTGTAGCCCTTATTTAAATCTGCAAAAAAACTAAACATAAATGTAAAATATAACATCACTGCAGTTCCAAACCCTATGGAGCCTAATGGCTTGATGCTATCTCTCAACCTGATGTAATCCTTATCAAAGTTTTAAATTTCATGCGTGCCATGGTGACAATAATAATTTTTCCCACCATGTGACATACTTAATCAACACAAAGTTGCCACCATTCCTGCCTCCCCCCCCCCATCTAAATATTCCCTTTTATTCTTCCGTACTAACTTTAAAAAACCCTTTCATGAGGCTTATTGTCCCTTTCTTCCTGAAAACGTCTCCTTTGATGGATGCCATTAAAAAAAAGAAAAACAATAGCTTGATCATGCAGACGTTTTGCATGACAAAATATGTGCAGTTTAAAGTGCCTTAAGTTCTCCTGCAAAGTTGGCCTGATTCCCTAACCAATTCCACAGATTCTAACATGACACACGGGTTCAAATCAAATGCGGACAAACCAGTATCCAGATTTTAACACAATCATATTTCTGTAATTTTAAGTCTGTATTTTCAGCATCATTTCCTCAAGACTTACACCAAAATCCTAAGGATTGGCAGGCATGAGGTCCAACAATGATACAAGTTGGTACAAAATGGAAGTCACTGAAAGCTCTGAAGGGTATTTTAAGTGAAGACAGAAACCCTCCTCTACTGTGTAAAGGACCAAATGGAAGGCATCTACCGATACATTGAGTCAAGGGAGCTCAAGAGGTGAGGTTGTGATTTCCTAAGGATGATTGCCTCCCACATTGAGGAATTCAGACCTACCAACCCAATCAAAACCTTCTCAGTAGGGTAGTCAAAATATTTCTGCAAGTTAGACTAATTTCCAGTAAGGAGTAACAGAAATTTCATGAACTGCTGTTGTCAATATGGAAATGTGCATTAAAAAAGTTCATAAGTGTGATTTGAGACTAACACAACAAAGGCAAACATTACGTTACACTCCGACCTTGATAACCTCCAGTACAGTTTCAGAAAGTGAATTTCCAAACTGCATGGAGCTGAAGGCTTCATGCTTGATCTCTCATTTTCTTTGGGGTTTTTTCTTCCTTTAATTTGAAGTTGTGATGGCAGTCATCTCTCATGCCACAGGATGTACGCAAATCAACATGCCATGACATCAAATCAACATAATTGTTTTCTTTTAAGCTCCCCTCACCAATTTCAATATTCCTTTTCATATCTTTATCATAGCTGCCAACCCCAAGAGCACAAATGAACAGACTGCTTATGACAAATATACAGATTTTCTGGAAAAAGTACTTATTTTTAAAACTTTAATGTATATGTAACTATTTACAACATCTACAACCATCAGTAAAGAAAGACAATAACTTATTTAATTATTTAAGGTCAACGATGCACTCTAACACTTTCTTAACAGGCACCCAGTTCCCTTTGGGTGCCCATTCAGAAGGTGCAAGAGTGCAATACTCACACTCAGACACAGGCTGTTTACAGAGCCCTTTTCACACCTTGTTTTTCATCTTTCATTGATGGTCTGAATTCTCTGAGTTTTTTTTTTTTTTTTTAACTTAAGTGCTTTCCTTCTTGCATACAAGTAATCCTTCGTGATTTTACTGTCTGGAAAAAGTGGAAAATAAATCGCTAGCAATACTAGCAACTGAAAAAGGAAGGTTCATTTCTAAAAGAAATTTAGTGAAACAGCAACAGAAAAGGGGGACATCTGCATTCTCTCTACTTGCTTCTAGACAATGATTGGCCCTGAACTTGATCATATACATCTGTCTTAGATCTGACACATGAAAATATTTGAGCGATCTTCGAATCAAGAAACATTTTCTTGAAACTATGTGTAGCATGGTCATTGATGGCTAATACAGACCTGCCAACCCTGACAAGACCATCTCAGTAAGGCAGTTGATTTTTTTCCGTTAAGTTTGACCAGCTTTCAGTAAGGTGTAACAAAATATCATAAACTGCTACTGCAAAACATTTAGAAGATCAGTATTCAAAACATGCAGTGATGGTAAACATTATATTCAGCTGAAAAGTTCGTAATGTACATGCAGACCTTATTTACCACTAGTACAGTTGCACAAACTTCGGTTCCAAACCCTATGCAGCTCAATGGCTTGTTGCTTTCTCTCAACCTGAAGTAATTCTTGGAATTTTTTTCCATTTCACATGATGATAGCAATCATATCTCCCGCCACCAGACATACTCAAATTGACATACGATTTCCAATAAATGTAATTGTGTCCCTTTTCCTGCTTTTAATCACAAGAATCTGAGTATTCCTTTTTATTCTTCTGTGCCGATTATTAACACTTTATAAGAGGCTTATTTTTCGTTTTGTCCTCAACATGCATCACTTGCTGCATGACATTTTAAAAAAAAATTCAATAATCAACAGCTTGATCATGCAGACGCTTTGCATGAAAAAATGTGCAGTCTAAAGCATCTGACATACTGCTGAAAAGTTAGTCTCATTCCCTAACTCCACTAATTCTAATATGAAACCCAGATCCAAATCAAACAACGATGAACCAATTATCCGGATTTTTCGCAAGAATAATTTTTCCATAGTTTTTCCTTTTATTCCATAAGTCTGAATTGTAAGATTTACGGCAAAATCGTAAGAGTTGGCAGGTCTGCTAATAGGAGATTGTGCTCTGCAATGAAGCATGACCAAAGTGCTTCTGCTGAAGTTGCTGTCACTTGGTCCCCTTCAGATGTAGATTTCAAATAGTCCCTCATGTCTGCTGAATTTTTGCATAATCTGTATGAATCTTGGAAGAAACGAGTTTGCAAATATCATCTCTCCCCCCATGCCCTACAGATAAATCCACACTGCTAACTGTCCAATATGCACAGCTGTCATCGATGCGTGATGATTTTGGGAAAACCCAGGCTTTTGAAATATTCTTCACTAAACTGTGTTTGTCTTTTCTTGCTCTGGGTTGGCTTACAGTCCAATATTTTAAACTGAAATGAAGTGTTCCAGGTGATGGCATGAGACTGATCACATGACATGAATTACCGAAAAAGACTGGGAAGGACCGCAACAAACTTCTGAGTAATAGCATATTATGTGCTAGAAACTGATCTTAAGTCGCAAATGACAGAAAAAACTGGAACAGACCCAAAAAAATCTAGTTATATGCCGGAAATTAATAATAATAAATGAAGGTGAGGAATTCTGAATGCAGTCAGTGACACACACCTTTGACCTTAAAACTGATAGATTTCTTCCTTACCACAACTTCAAAGTCTGGTCTGTGATATAAAACTTATGTGTGAAAACCATTAGGACCCTTTCCTGGAACTATGCTTAAGCTTTGCATGAAAGACACACACAAAAATGAACAACAATGAAAAGATTAGTCCTTGTGCGAATGTAGTAACCAAAATCCAATGGCAATTAGCTCTGATCTAACAACATACAAAATTTAAAGCATACCAATTTTGGCCTTCTTAGCTGGTTTTTTTGTCTCCTTTTTCTTAGGCTTTTCTTTCTTTTCCGCCTTTTCTTTCTTGGGTGTTTTTGTTACTTTTGCTTTCTTCTTTGGAGGTTCCTGTTAAAAGTTAAAATACATTATCTTAATTGAATATGATAGTCTTTGTTTCTATCTGCATTATGGCAGAATAAAAATGAGCTAAATATTTCATAACTTTATTCAATACAGTCAGTCAAGTTCTTCCACTTGAACTTGTTCATCTCTAACATTGCTAGCAATTACACCACTCCCTCGATAACTCGCGAACCCGCTTATAACACGGGGTCAGGCGTGGATCCCATTTTTAAAAACCAGAAATTACCCCCAAAATAGATCCCTATTTTATGAACTTTATGGAAATCACGATCAAAATTAGCTACAAAAACTTTGATATATCGCTTGTTTTATCGTCGAAAACGGTTGACAGGACCTGGAAATTTTAGTCAACATTATGAAATACCAAATTTAAAACAAGTCATACAATTTTTTTACATTTCCTTTCCAAGTGACATTCCTAGCACACCGCAATTAACGATATGTAAGGAAATTTCGATCAATGAAAATGTCACGCCGAGTGGAGGAAGTACTTTCATAAATAAATACAAATCAAATAATTTTTTGTTTCAATTGAAATTTGTGTTCTAGTTCTATCTTCTAGTTCCTTTTAAGTGTAATCATCATCAATGCAATCTGTCCTCTTGTAATCAAACGTAAAATGTGTCAATCTACCGTAACAGCTATGTCCGCGAGCATTTCTCTGAGAACCTATTTAGGTGCCAACAGTGTTTTGATAACCGACTTGCAAAAGTATTTGTTGCATTGTTGCACTGAATTAAAAGCTGGCCTCCTTTGTATTATCATGTTAATTAGTCTTCTGAATCAAATAATGGAGGTGAAATAAAAGAAAAGTTAAAAGGCCGAAAATCCTACAGACTTAAAATCTAGCTTCCCCGGTTGTATGTTGGGTGAACTCACTTCATTTGATTAATTGAATGCTGTTATAAATGTTATTGTGTATGTAACATAAACTACCTTAAATTAACCGACTCACTGGTAACTGTGATCAAAGATAGCACGGCAACCAAGCGAAAAGAATACTATACTTTGTAAAATAAAGAACTTGGTTTCACAGATACGGGCCATGGTGGGCAAGCGAGTTTCAGAGAATTCTTGAACTGGCACTTTGAGATATACTCAAGAATGATAACAAGTTTCATTATTACTTCCAATGAAATCACGATATCAATACTGTACTAATTGAACAGCACAAAAATTGAGATTCGACGTAGACAATTGTCTCACGAAAATTTCGCTTGCTTTATGAACAAAAGGAATCTTGTTTGGTGGTGTATCAACAGTTAGTCTAGTTCCCTGCTCTTTTCACTCCCAATATGGCAGGATACAATGCCATACCACTCCGGGAACCAGACTCATCAAGAAAACAAAAAGCAGTGACGTAATACACACATGTTTTCATGTAAACGTAATGGTTGTTGAAACCAGTTGGAACGATCTTTCACATGTTGGACATTTTGAAAATAAATGTCATTTAAACAGAATAACAAACAAAAATTATTATCGACGTGAATGTAAAATGAGGATTCAGTCATTAAACAGCAACGTTGCCTAACGCAGACACCCCATCCCCTGTTGTTTTCTCGATGTCCAAGCGGTTTTTTTTCAATTTTTGGATGTCCCTCGGTAACTCGCTCCCCCGCTTATAGCGCAGTCTATGCTTGTGGACCCCGTTGTGCACGAGTTATCGAGGGAGTGGTGTATCCTGAATTAGGGAGAATAAATGTTAGCACTGACACAAGGCAAGACCTTGATTTTTGTCTGTACATGTCTTCCTGTATCCTGCAGTACAAGTGCAAAACAAAACAAAACATACATATACAGTACATGTATATTGGATTACGGAATGTCCACTCAATCCAGGGAACACAGACACGGGGACAAGGGATTAAGTGTCCAATATTAAAAATATAAGTCCATTACATCTGATGGACATCCCCATAGCCCAGTGGACACCCACTTAATTTAGTGGACCTCCATCACAGATTTTATTTAAGTCGCATCAGGTTTTTATTGTGCCCTTACAGATTTTATTGCATTTACTCTCAAAGTAAATAAATGGGAGAACCAAAATACTATAATCTAAACCACAGCATGCCTCAATTTCATACCTTTACATAAACAAACTTTACACCAATATTTCTTGTGATATTTAGCACTGGTTTACCTATAGTAAAAGTCACATAGGTCATGTATGCACATTTACCCATTATACATTAAAAATAAATTCTTTTAAAATTTTAACACTAATTTTCTTCAACCAAAGTCTATTCAATCCTGATTATTAAATGCCCTGCACTTAACTGTCATCAAGAAGCTTCCAAACAGAAATTATCTTTCACTATGGACTTTTAGAATGGCGGCCATTCACTTAAGATGGGTCAAGAAAAGAGCATGTCGAGTGGAATCATCACAATATGGGGTAGTATGAATATGTTCATCAACATGCAAAGGTTTCATTGTGACATCACAGCACATGACATTCAATCCAGATTGTACTGGATCACACCTTTAGGTTCATTTCATCAAAAACTGTCTACATACTTTAACACTAATTTTGCTGTATGCACTACTTGGGGCATCTAAATAATGACCTTCCAAAGGAATGTGGATGTATAAGAATCCAAACGAAGTGAATACTTGCCACTTAAAGGTATGTAGAATCAAATTCTATAAAATGACACCCATTACTGAAATAGTGTTGTGTTACATATATGTAATTAAATTATTTTTGTTAGTTTTAAATTTCTTTTTGTTTCATTACATTTTATTGTAATGACAATTTTTTTACTGGATTTGACATTTTCCCCAGTAAATTCAGTTCAGTTCTTTAGCCTGATTAGAACACAAAATGAATGCTACATTGTATTTTTAGCTGACCTAGTTCCTGACCATGATATTGAATTTGTAAACACTGAGTGAAAACCATTGGTTGTAATCAAGGTCATACTTCGCCTACATGTTAGTCTGAATAAACGTTTTGTTTTTAAATTCATTTCCAGTGTGGTTTTTAGCAAAGGCTTACTAGAGTACATGATGACATTTTTTTTAATGCACTGTTCGGACAGAGGGATCACGTGACCCATCACGAGGGTCTGAAATTACGTTTTTAGTTGGGTTTAAACTTAGTTCATAGTGATTTTATAGTCAGTTGTAAATCATACCTTTAGGCTGAAAGGTATTCCTGTTGTTGCCATTTGAATTGTGGGGGTTTTTTTATTTAAAATAATTTGTTTTTCTGGAGACTTTATGGGTGTTCACCGAAATTCTTAGACAAAGACATTTAGTAAAAATTATTCGGAATTCTAAAGCTGGTATTATATTCCTGGTGACTCAACAAGAAACTGTTAACAAATCAGCACAAAACTGGTTATACAGGACATCATCGCCTTCCATCTTGGAACTTCATCAAGATTCGAACTTGGATTCAATTAGAACTTTTTAGTGATAGGACTTATATTTTTGAATTCCAAGATTAATTTTTGGATTATATTCACAAACCCCAAGTCCTTTTTCAAATTTTTACCTTGTTTTCTAGGGAAATAAATTATTATGTTAAAATTTAAAAAGTTTGTTGACTTCACTCTTTTCTTTGTTACTCTGTACGAGCCTAGTCACGTAACAGTTGAATGCCTACATGGCCTGTTTGACTTGTACTATAGACAAATGCACAAAGATGCATAATGCAGAAAAAAATGACATTTTCAACTTTTTGCATAGCCACCCCACCCCGCTTCATGGCAACCATAATTTTCTTTCAGTAAACTATATTTCATAAAAGTGCTTGTTGTGATGATTATTTGTATAGTTTCTCCTATTTTCTTACTATTTATAAGACCAACTTTGAACAAATTATTCAAAGCAGTAATGCAAATGTTAACTCAGATTGAATACTGTACTATTTATATCATACATCTACAATCATGTACATTGAACATTAAAACATATATGTCACAATATTTCCAAAGCTTATTCAACAAGAATTTTTTTAAATGTGCAGAATTGTGTACACTGTACTGACTGTTGCACTCAATCAGTGGCCATGCATACAATAAACAAAGCATTTTCAATGAAAAGAAAAGGAGTTTCTTTTTCATCACTTTTCCACAAATCTATTACCAGGCACTGGTTGAGGAGTGACATTCATTCTTTTAAGTCAGCCATTATATTTGTTACTGTTGCTTCCTGCCTCAAGTCAACATTGTTATTCAGGAGAGTTCCTAGCAGCAACTGCCTAATATCACTTTTAATGTTTCAACATGTACAACAGTTGAATGAAAATGATGTCACAAATCCATGCACTTTAAAATTAATAACATATTAGTTTGTGAACATGTGGGCTGATGTTAGGTTCTCATATTATTGCCTACAGAAGTGGTCTTTCGCAGAATATAAAACAAACCACATAATTATATTTTTATTTCCCAGTTAGGGTTTTACTATTTAAATATAAAAGTTGTAACTGCCCTGACTTGTGTCTAAAACTTGTTCTTGTTTTTAAAATCAGATCATTATTTTTTCAAGCTATATTCCCTTCCCTCCCCCACTAGCACAAAAAAAAAGACAACTGTTAAATGAAAATGATTTCTCTGTCTCAAACCAAACAATACACAAGTCCCTTGAAGGAACTGATGTAAAGGATTTCCAGGAACTGAAGATAAAACCATATCTTCCTTTTGAATATCCAGTGTTGAAACCATCTACAATATTCTTCACTGTTAACAAGATTTTGAAATTAAGCACAAAAAAATGTTTCCTATTGCACTGGTTTTATAATTAGGGTAGGTCGGTAGGATTTATACATTTTATATATTATTAGTACTATATATGATGTACTAAGCACAACAAGTACTGGTCTAAACTGGTCAAATTTGATACACAAATCAATTTTTAGGAATTTTTAAACAATAATTTAAATTATTTTTTTTTTAATATCATAAAGATCATAAGGATTACTAAATATAATGTATTAAGCGTTTCAAGTACTGGGCAAAACTAGCTTAATTAGGTGCACAAATCAATTTCAGAATTTTTAAAATTTTTTTAAACCCTGGACGAAAAAAGTGCAAGGGTCAACACAGAAAAATAGATTCAGTTAACTGTCCCTATTTTTCTGTGCCGACCATAGCGCTTTTTTTCCTCCAGAGTTAGCTGACAGGGAAGAAAAAAAATGGTGGGGGGGCCTTAGCTGCTGTGGTGCATGCTGGATTTCAGTTTGGCACCATTTTCATTTTGGTCAAAATAGACAACATTAGAAGTCTTGATGAAAACCCCACATCATAATGATTCAGGGGTAGTAATAATGACAAAATTTTTAAAAACAGACATCATTGCGGCCATACTGGATGTACAACCAGCATCATTTAGGACCAACAAGTTATCACAAATGTATTGGTAAAATCCCAATGTTGATACAGCCATGACTTTCCATTGAAAAAGAGCAGTGAAAACAAGACTTTCAAGATGGCCACATACTGGACGTAAGATCAGCACCATTACAATTTAGGATCAACAAAAGTCACAACCCATGCTGACATGACCATTCCGGAGAAAGGCTTTCAAGCTCACCACAGATATTTGATTGGCACCATTTTCACTTAGGACTTTGGGTGTAGACACTATGTTAATGACTTTTCATTCTGAAGTAGTGATAAAAAGATCTTCAAATGGAAACTGCAGCAGCCAAAATGAACTTCAAACTGGCACCATTTTCATTTTGCACCAACCAGTCATCATATGAATTCTTTTAGTAAAACCCACATGCTGATATGACCATCCAATCAGAAGGAGGGGTGACATAATTTTCAAGATGGTAGCTGTGATGGACAAATTGAATGTAGGACCTACAAGACCATGGGATGAATGTGTTTGTAAAAGTTCAAAGCAATCTTCCAAGGAGACATGTTCTTGTGGACGGAAGGATGACAGATGATGAATAAAAGACCATCCCATAAGCTCTTCTGGTCTATGACCAGTAGAGTTAAAAATATGAAGCCACATATTACTAACAGCAATCAGAGATAGATTTTATAGCCTTGGTAAACATGCGACTTAGCAATATCTGGCAATGGTTACATAAGGCATTATTGATAGATAACAATGTGTTTAGCTTATCTTTAAAATAGTACAAGTAAAAACGAAAAAAAGATAAGAAATTTTGCCCATATGAAGCTAAAACTAAATGGATGTACAAATGCAAGATGATGTTTATTGTACTATAATTACAGTCATGTTTACCACAGATACTAATTTTGCAACTAAAATTTGCATAATAAAAGGCATTTCCATTCAATTTCAAAAGATGATAATATGATATATGTCCAGGAAAAATTTAAACTGCTGATGCAACATGGAAAAAACTTAATTTTCTCATGAGTACTAACTTTAGCCCAAACCTTTTCAATTTCGTGTTTAAAATTTGTCCATGCTGAGATTTTTATGTCTAGCCATTTCCCTTGGACCATGTTTCTGACCAAAGAATAACTGATTGGGCATTTCACAGTAGTCTTTTCAACACTTCAATCACAAATGCCATACAATCCTTTCTCTGAACTCAATTACTTCCTTTTCACATAGTAATACTCTCAACTTTTCTTCAGTTAGTAAACCAATGTCCACTTTCTTGTAAGTCAAAAAATTGGCCATCTCCTCTAAATTTATCCTTGGCAACTTTTCTGGTGTGGTTGCCTTGTCCAATACTTCAGGTTTGACAATTTTTCATGAATGTATTGACAGCCACCATAAAAGGCATCATGGGCTTATCCATCTGGTAGTTGGCCAAGAAAGGCTTTAATATAGTTCCAATGAAACAAAAGAACTCAAAGCTTTGCTCTGATTAGCTTGACCTTCACTGCTTCACTTACGAAATCAAATGATCTAATGGTAGGTATAGGTAACTGTTTAGAGTGAATCTTTTTGATATAAAGTTCAAGTGAACCCCACCTGTAATGCTTACTGGGATACAAGGACATTTTCTAATATCTATGGTCTACAAATTTTATTTGCATGATTGTAATGCCAATTTCTGGTAATCTTCTCTCCTGGCAGGTGAATCTTTAAAAAGACAGTACAGGCTACACAGAAGTGAAGCAATTCACCATTCTGTAAGTGCACCTGCCTTAAAAGCATTATGCAAAGTATGCAGTCCACGAGGCAATATTAATTCATGGCCACATTCAGTTTTTATCTGGCTCTGGACAATCTGTAAAACTTTCAAATCCACACTGTTCCCCTCCACACTTATCTGCACCAAATTTGTGGATATTCAAGTGGTTCACTGTTTCCTCTTTAAAATGATCAACTATGTCATCAACTTTGTTGCATGCACAACGCAAAGCTTTATGACTGTTCTGGGTCTCTTTAACCTACTTACAGCAGTCTATTCATTCATGATTAAAAACACTTCCCCAGCTGCATTTTCATGCAGAAATAATTAACCTTTCCATTCCATCATATCATTTTCTTCAAAACAAGGCCAAAAGATGTGCAGTAAGAGAAAGCTGCCATGTCGCCATTCCCACAATGCTGCTAAACAGAAAGACTGAGCAATCTCCCTTTCCTACATTAGTGACCAAATCAAGGTAAAAGACATATAGTTGACTGGACATTTCTGCTATTTTTTCACAGAGGTTTCCTTTTTTAAAATTTTTCCTTGTTTTCTTAAAAACTTCAGCACCTTTTAAGGATTTTTGCTCATTAATTGTAACCCTTTTCCCCCACTGGCATTAAAAATAAGCACATTTTAAAAAAATTCAAAGCACTTTCAAATCTGTGTGAACCCTGTCTATCCAAGCAGATAGAAACTGAGAAACTTCCCTCAAAATGGTCATTAAATGAGGTATAAATTACTCAAATTATACATTGGGAACAATTTGGAATGTTTCCTTTTACGTTTATATCAGTAATCAGAGAGGAATCATGCTGACAGGATACAAATTTTTTTTATCCAAGAACTGGCATGGAAACAAGTTTCAAACCACACCAGTCTGTCAATGATTGTTAATTTGTGAAGAAGGAGAGTGGGTACTGTCAACAGTTTTCCAGTTTACTAACACAAACAAGTGCTTGTGACCACAGTGGTTATTTTACATCTGCCAGAAGTACGATGTAATCGCACTGGTTGTAGTCCTCTCTAGTCCCATACCTGGACTTGTTCTAGACAAGATTTTCCTTGCACACAGAAATTGCAATTTCTTCTGTTTCGAAGGTGAAACCGCCAAGCCTTCCAAGTTCAAGTGATCTGTTGTTTCACCTTTTCCAGATCACATTTAGGAATCAGAAAACATAAAATGACTCCTTCCATCCATTTGGGATATCTCTCATGTGCATTGCATATTCCCCATGCACATCAAAGCACCATGTTGTCATTTTATCACAAAATTTACTAAATTCTGCTGTGCAGCTGTATCTACACTACCGTAATGACTATGTCTTGGGACACTATAAGTCCTGCAATATCCTAAATTATTTTCAAAAGTAATATTTTTTATGACCTATAAATGTTGGGACACCTTCAACATATGTTTGAAAAGTCAATAAATATATTAAAATTTTATTCTGTTTCCTTATTATATCTACCCAATTCAAATGTGTATAATTTGATGACTGGAGTTGAGCATTAGCTGCTGTAAGCATTTACAACTTTAACCTATCCCTTTTACCTTTAGTGTATTATTGTTTGTTTAAGCATTATTGCATTAGAATATTGCATCAATGCACCAGAAATTATGTTTTTATTTGCCTTGAAAATGTAAATACCTAACTCGTTAAATCTGTGCTCCCAGTTTTGACAAGAACGAACAAAAGCGTTTGGTTCAACACTCGTATTTAGTTAGCATGTTTACATCATGGCATTACAGCATGTACATTGAAGATTCTGACTTGCACTTAATGAAGAACATGCCTTGGATTTGAATTATTGGCACAATTGCACTAAACTTTAATAATACCTCCAAAATACAATAAAAAAGTTTCAGAAATAATGCTTTGAAAATAACTGTAATATCTTAAACACTGAAACGAAGTTTGCTTTGATGTAAGCGACCATAAATACATATCCATTTACTTGGCTACGGTAATTGTGCTACTCAATATAGTCATTATGGTATACATTTGTTTTTGGGCTTAGCATGATAAATTTTTACCATAACAAATGAAGCTTTTATCTCATTGGTCAATGCCTGTCAGACTGATCAACAGGTCAGATCTACGAATTGTAATAATTAAATTATGTCAAACTGAAGTAAACAGACATGTGAACATTTCCCTGTATGAAAAACAACACATGCTGTGATTGTGAAGAAATCTACAAGACCTCTACACACAGTGCAGCCTGTGCAACAACAAACACCTTAATTGCTAACAGCTAAAAGAAAATTGGATGATGTACATATTTATATGCACAATTTTGAACTAAGTTGTGGCACATTACTATTTTTCAAGTGTGCAAACTCCTACACATTTTATGCAATTTGTACACTTGCATAACATGGCAGCACTTCAACGATGCATTTTTTATAGTGCTATGCATATTTCACTCTGTAGAAACATGTTAAGCAAAGAATTTTAAACAGTAACTAGATGAATGACTACAACTGAAGAAATTTCACGTTATTTCATATATTCTTAAAAAAAGTCTACGCAATCATGTTACATATTGATTTAACGACTTTCTTTTCACGCTAATATTTACACGATCTGTTCAAATCTCTTAAAGAAAAAAAGACTTGCATTTTGGTGCAAAACATAAAATATAAAACTCTTTGAATTTACTTAATATCAAGAATAATTCTGAAGCACCATTGTATAAAACATTTGAATTTTATTAATACAATTTAAATTGTCTCTTACTTAAAGCCCAGTTGCCGCTGTTAGGTACAGAAGTTGTATGTGCCAAATCATCTTAATAATAAAGAATCTTGAAAGATCCTTGTCCTAAGCATCTTAGGGTTCTATTAAAACCTGATAATTTCAATGTTTCGTCATATTATGAGCCTTTTAATTTCTCTCCCGAACTGAGAAACCGGACCATTTTTCAATGTATGAATTAATCCAATGTTGATCAGCAACACTAATTTTGATCATGTCACTGTTGTAAATACTGGAATCTTAACACCAAACTATCGGATTGTCTTCTGTGCAAGTTTGCACTTCAGTGTCTATTCCAACCACCCAGCTGATCACCAATATTCACCCAAGTATTATTTTTTATCTAATGCATGCTTTGTCTTCTCAGATTCACTTTTTTTTAAAAAAGTGGGCATGCCTCTATTTGCTCTTGATTAAAATGCACAGCTGCTAACCCTCCAGGCTCCCAATTAGTGAAAATAGGGATAAAAATGTGTGAATTTTGACATGAATTTGTGAAGCGACCTTCGTGTCCGGGAATATTTGTGGGAACAAATGTTTAGCATGGGATCCAGCTGATAAACATAGCTTGTGTTCAACAAGAAAACTCACAATGTTTCAGCGTTGGTAGCTTGAATGTCTTACGTCAATGACTTAAAATATTCCAGAGCTAAAATCTGCTGGAGTTCTTAATTTTCCCAACCTTTATGTGTTTTTTTGCTACCAATGTGCTTCCTCACATCATCTCTGCCACCATGCAAATTGCTAAAATTTGTCGCACACTGTGTGCAAAAAGCATGATATATATCGGTGTTTGATGGCTGAATGCACAGCCAATTTTTGGTATATTTGTAAACTAAACTTCACTTTTTGTGCAATACATTTCTTTTTTGTTAGTGGTGAAGACATTTTCAACATTGATGCTAAACGAAGCAAAATTCCGGTTAGGCCCCAGTTTCTCTCAAAAGCATTTGTAAAGCTACTCTAATACATGTAGATTAAAATACGCTAAAATGCTTGCTACCGGGCCAACTGTATCAATTGGCTATAGTTCTACTAATATCGTGACCAGCAATTCCGGACCATTTCGGCAACTGCGATATCACAACTAGCACTTAACTGGAAATCGGTTATTTTATGAAAGATTTAAAATAATTGAGAATTGGAGAATTCGTGATTTTTTTGCATGCAGCATGAATACATAAATCGTTGAATATGTCATGAAATTCACGCTAAAATCCTAAGGGTTGGCAGCTATGAAAATGTGTGCGCCACATGCAGATGTAATAACACGAGTCACTAATGGAATTTGTTGAAGGTATCACATCATTACTTTTGCAGCACTCCAGAAAAAGACTGGAATTATGAGCAACTATGTTGACTGATTTAAACGGTGGCACCTCTTAATTCTAAACTGAATATCTGAACATTGTCTAAATCATTATTTTTAAAAAATGGTTTATGTCAGATACCTTTTTAACAAATCATTTTCATCTTACCAAACTTTAGATTGGAAGATGTGAAAATTATAATAAGTGGTGGCACTGGCACTTTAATGGAACTTTTGCTCAATAGATTAAGTTTTAAAACATGCACACACGCACGCACAAACTTACATGTGTAATTTATCAACATGACAAATAAATGAAGCATAATCCACTTTAACAATGAAATATCACATTGAGTCTTGATTATCCCACTCCGACTTGGTGCCAAAAATGTGGGGTCCTCATGACCCCTTCATATATCACAATAACAGAAGCTATGTCACTTCTCCAATTATTTCTGTAAGAATACAGTACTTGGGAAGAACTTTTTTTTTTTTTTATAAATCCTTCAAAATTCCCCAAACAAAAAAAGATCTATTATTGGGAACTTAATGTCACCCACACTAATTACATTGTGAAAATGCTGAACAAAACTTGCTTCTAAAACTTTCCCTCATAATGATTAATTTATTACTACCTCCACTTCAGATTCCTCCTCTTCCTCTTCTTCCTCTTCCTCATTTTCTTCCTCTTCCTCCTCCTCCTCTTCCTCTTCTTCATCTTCCTCCTCCTCCTCCTCCTTTTCATCTCCCTCTTTTTTCTTTTTTTTCTTTCCTTCTGGTTTGTTTCCTTTTCCCTTCTTTTTGGATCCTTTCTTTATCTCATCAGACTTTCCTTCAGAACAGATTTTACAATGTAATAAACAACATTAAAACAAAAGTATGACTTCTTGTATTTAGTGCCGACTTATTTTGAATAAAGAATCAATGAAAATTGATAATACATATGTTTGCTTACACAAGCTTTCCAAGATAATCTAAAAATGTGCCATATTACTGCATCTTGAAAGTCTTCAAAAGATAATGCAGTTGAGAACATCTTATGTTTCAACATTAGACACTTTTTGTGACCATAAAAAATAAGCCAATTTCAAATGTGTTCTTATTGGCTTTCATCCCTAAATAAACAAAAATGACAAACGGTTCTTAGGTGAGATATTATAATGTCCATCACATATATTTGTTAGATGTACTAATATAATTCTTTGGCGAATACATTTCCTATGAGATGCATGAAAACAAAGTCTGTATATATACATCTAAGAATTCCCTAAGGAGGAGTTGTGATGAACTGTGTTAACAGATATGCCTCTTAGGTTTAAAAAATGTCAACAGGTAAAATGAGATAATTCCTTCTATATAAATATACCAGTTTTTTAAAGTGAGCTGTAAAGATATTTAATATTGTATTATCAATTTGACTAAGCCAATAACAGAATTACCAAAAATACAAAATATACTTGCTATACCAATGAACTGGATTGTTCTAACCTAACTGAATTGTCCTGATATATGTATTAGCAGATGCATTCTAAACGTACATAACTACATGAACCACTGCACTAAAACCAATGTCAACTTACCTTTTCGTTTGGACTTCGGAACCTTTCGTCCAGAATCTGTTGGCTTAAGCAAAAACTCCATAAGCCTGTCAATCATTTCTTCTTTCTTACCACTTCTTGGGATATCTAATACATCACACATGAACTTGATCATAACTGTTGTATATGACCTGTACAATGACAAATTCAATTTAAAATCAAACTGGTCAAATCAAATGACTAGCCCAATTACTTGAAACATGACTGGAATTAGAAGTCTAGAAATCTATTATCAGAAGTTTAAAATGAATATTTTCCGATGATCATGTCTCCATACAAAAATTTTATATTCCTCATTCCCCTCATCTTCCATTTATTTCCGTAACAATGCATTATACCAATGGGTCTTTATTATTGTTATACCATTGGGTCTTTGTTATAAAAAGCTATAGATCGAGAATGGATTTGACACAATACAGTAAAAACTGCTATGAGCGACCTCTGCTATGAGCAACCACCTGTCATTTCCAACCACAATTGTAATGCATGGATCGATTTTATTATATAAACGCTCTGTTATGAGCAACCACATGCTGAACGCGACCAGCAACCGTGATGTCTTGGCAAACTATGCATTTCGACACTGCTATGAAAGACTGCATCGCAAAAACGATGATAAACTCCACTGACCTTTATTTAATCCCTGTAAGAACGACTGCTCGTACCGTTCTAAATAAAAACAATAGGCTGGCTACCAATGTCGGAATTTTTTAAAGCTATGCTCATAGTGTTTTATAGTTTCTGTCGTAAACCAGACTAAAAGTATAGGTTGATTATTTCCTAGTCTTGTCCCCTGCTTCGTATGCTCCCTGCGCTGTTTTCCGCTATTCGTATAGGGGTGAGCAACGCAGGAAGCATACAAAGCAGGGAACCAGACTAATTATTCCTGCATTTAGCCTGCTTCCCGGCCTTATCAAGGGACCCAGAATCCCTATGAAATGACTATCGCGAGAACAGACAGACACCAGTGATCTATATGTAATCAATTGTTACAATGACTGCTTGATTTGTAATGATTATTCTCATCAAAAACAAACATAAAAGGAATATTAACAAAAAGAAAAGAAAAAAAAGGATTGTTGCTACTGGTGATAGATGCTAGTCCGTAAACCAGACTAATATACATGCCACGAATTGCCATTGTAGTGCCAAAGTTGACGGAGATGTCGCGTATATTGTTAGTCTCTAGGCCGAGAGTTAATCCATATTGCCAGGGGTGAATAAGGTCATTGTCTATTAAACCTACAAGAGAGAATCGTTTGCGGGATTTGATTGATAAAGTTCAAGACATGTGATATTTGTTGTTTTTCCCCCCGATGTTACATCCCAATCACAAAGCTGTCATCTATTCAAGTTGGTGCGACTGGGTTACACACTTTGCTTAGAGTTAATCTCTGTATGTCATCTTTGAATGAAGCCAATGACTTCTGTCTCCGAGTAAATGGTTCTGTTTCTGGATGAGATAATTGTTTCTTTTTATTTCATTAATTGTTAGATATGCAATGCACATGAATAGATTTTTCGTATTTTACCACAGCCCAGTCCAAACTGTCTTTATGTTCGATATTACAACTGAGCATTAATAATTTTTAACACCTAGAACCTTAATAACAATGGACGAACCTCCAACTAAAAAGAGACAAATTTTAAGGCTGGAGAAAATAATTATTGTAAATGAAAGAAGTGCAAAAGAGCAGACCATTCGCAAAAAAGTGGTTTAAACATCGGTAAAACAAATTTAGGTTGTTATAAAGGAAAAGGAGTAATTCAGAAACAATTTCATATGCTAATATATGTGATCTTCAAATGTAAATGTGATGTCATGTTTAATGATAGAAGGATATCTTTACTGCTGTATCATTTTGTTTTTAGATGAATGCATACAATATTTTCGCAAGAACTATTAATAAAGAATAGAACATATGTACAGTGATTGTGGTTATTTTTCTTGAAATTGTTCTGAAACTGGACCTTGGAAACTGGTCTTTTTGTACAAGCCTGCAATGAGAGACCACCTGTCTTAAGACCGCTTTTTGTTGGCAGAAGGGGCAGTCTCTCATAACAGGTTTTACTGTATGTACAAGAAAATTTAAGGGGAAAAAAAAGAACATCATAAATTAATCTCTATGAAATGACAGCCAATATTAACAATCCCAGCATGATCAATGTTGAGCAGTGTTTAAAAAAATTAATCATGTAAAGAATATTTTATGGGTTCTCAATAATGGAAAAAAGTCTTGCTCATTTGCTCAGCACTAGTTCTGCAAGTAAGATGTTCTGGCACAGAAGAAAATTATAGAGTCATTAAAACTATGTGTCCTACTTCATTAAGCATCACTCCTATTGACCATCAAGAGACATTTCAAACTTGCTGAATTGCCGTATCTACCTGGCCGCATAGACTAAAGGTCATGCATGCATGATTCTTTGTATAAATTACTTGGCATAAGAACCCATTTATAAGAAATGGTACCATGATAATTAAGCTGAAGGAATAGAAGGATATAAATGAGTTGGCTGTTAAGACTGGAAACCTCTACACACAAAAAAAAAAGGTTTGAAAAGAGCAATACTTACTTTGAATTTAATGAATTTTTCCGTGACTCGTACTCTTTGTCATTTTTTCCAAATGGAAATCCGCTGAATTTCCTCAAGTTCTTTTTAATTTCAAAGGCCTGCAAATAAAAGAGTTAAGTTAATAGAACAAAATCTGGAGCACAAATCTCATTTAAGAGTAATTTATCAGAATGCATTTTGCCTGATCAAATAAAGAAAGTAAAAAAATTGCTCTTCTCAAAAAGTCATGTAGAAAAATTTTCAGTTTGATTCTTGGAAAACCTGTTCCAGTTTATAAATAACCAGACAAGACTGTATCACAGTAGTTCAATTTTTCTTGAAAATTTGAGTCTAACAAATGTAAGGTACTTGCGAACTTGTTCTTTTGACATATTAATTCTCAAAAATATTCTTGTAACACAAATTTACTTTTTTATGCACATCAACACCACAACCACACTGGACAAAGTTCAGTCTGCCCAGTTAAGAAAATAAGTCAGGAATGGATATACAAGATCTTGCAAGGGAAGATTAAGTAACTGACGGGGCCTCTCTTGGAAATATATTTCTTTGCACCAAATAAATTCGCCAACTTTAAGAATCTGGAGCCACTTTTCAGCCATAGGAGCCATTTTTATGTCATGATGCAGGGACTTAAATATATGCGTAATATTATATTGGCCCTATATTTAATCTATATAAACATGACAAGAAAAGTTTTTACATGTTTTTATTACATTTCAAAGCACAAGAATAATTATTAATAAATATAACAATACCATTATATACATGTGAAGTTCAATGTATAGCATATGAAAGCAGGAATGAATAAGAATTTTTCTTTATAACTGGTAATACAAAATACTGCCAAGTCTTTATGAACAATGTCACTAACACTTCATCAATATCCACATTATTTTTTTTTTCCCCCAGACCATTTCTTAAATGCCATCCTGAAATCAAAATTCTCAACACTGGGCCCATCAATAGAAATTCTCATTAAATTTTTCTGAGTAGATACACCAATAGAATTTCTTAAGCTTGTTTTGAACAGATTCTGGTGACTGAACCCCCTCTCAGCCTGCAGTAGAACAACATGTAACCTACTAGAACCAGATTAGCCATATTCTTTGTGCTTGATACAGACTTGTTTTATAAAATAAATTTTTAATTTTTCATTGTCATAAGCAACTCAGGCCCTTTACAGTCAATAACTGGCATCCTTGTAGCAGCATCCTGTGTTACTCAGTTAAGTTCAGACCACAAGAACGTGTTATCTAAGTAAATAATCTCTAAAACACTAAGCAGTCCCAAGTACATCTCACACTCACAGTTTGCAACAAACATAAATTAACAACACTTGCAAATGACACCAAATCTTTCTGCCGACCTGTTCGACAATAGAGTATATCCCCCGGTCATTCCTTATTTCCTGCTAATCACATTTTATTGTTTCTCAAAACCATCTGACAGCTTGCAGTTAGCTGCAATCAAGTTCGAACATCTTATAACATCTACCAACATGATCCAGTGACTGCCATAGATAGTGAAAACAGGTATTAAGTGGCCGGAGTCACTTATATTGATGAAAAATTAAAAATTGACTTTGTCGCCAAATGCGAGGCCTAGCGAAGGCCCTGACTGTTTTTAAGTATAACTTGTCATTTACAAATATCCTGTGTATATGACAAAGCTTCTGAGAGACATGTATGCAAAAACCAATACATAACACATCAAGGGAAAAGTGTCATTATAAGCCATTTGTTTGGAGTGAATAATGGTTTAATTTGTGCCATAGTAGAGAAAAACACGGAAATCCCACATTAATGCACTTTAGAAGCAATACTGTCAAAATGTATACATACTGATCCAGCCCTTTTGAATATTAATCGGTGTAAAGGTTTCAAGTCATCAGCCAGGGTTCTGTTCAGTTTGAAATCAACTGCAAAAAAAAAATTGTTATAAATTAGCCATATTACATGTTGAACTAGAAAACAAGCAATGTGTAGATATGACAATGATTCCCCTCACTAACTGCACAAGTGGTGCAAGTGAAAAAAAAAAATACCAGCACAACTTTAAAACCAAATAACTGTTTACCTAATATTAATTAAATCAACAAAAAAAGAAAGACGTGTGACTAAGAAATATCATATATAATTCATACATCACAGTGTTTTAGAAGCAAAGAGAACCAGTACAAATTATAATTTACTGGTTCTCTAGCCCCCCTCTCCCAATGCTAGAATTACTATGAAATTAAAAATGATTCATTGTCAAAGAAGTGGAACTATATACATGGATTTCTTTTCCACTAACAAAACACTAACTTTCTGATTTTTTTTCTTTCAAAATGTCAGAAACAAAAAAATTATCATTAGTTAATTTTTTCATTTTACAGGCAAAGAAAACTAAGGTCTAAAAGAATCCACCAGGAAACATTTAAATAAGACATTGGGCTCATAAGTCTACTTAAATATTCGCATCGCTGACAATTAAAATCAAACTTATATGTATAATCCAAAGTGAAGATCTAATTGTTATGCCAACATTTTCACCTCACTGTCGATACTGTTGGTCATGTTTTGGACAATTTATCAACTGTATAATTCAGAAGTCATAAAAGCCTGAATTCAATATTCTTTCACTAGAATCTTTAGATTCTAGCTTCTCCTCCCTCCAATAATCATTAGCAGATACCTAATAACAGTGAAGGACTTAAAATCTTCGTATTTTACAAATTACAAATCAAGCTTGTTCCTCAACACCCAAAGCATAAAATTTTTTATTAAATGTCAAGTGAACTACTGGATGATTAATTTTTTTACCACAGATGACCTTCAATAAATTTGCCATTTAAAGGAGGTTGAAATTGGTAGTAATTTCTATTTAAAAATACTGCACTGAAAAATCAACTAAATGCACTAAAATCACAATATTTTGAAACCTGATCTTTATGTTGTCATTAAATTCTCTTATTAACAAAATTACAAAATATTTTTAACTGGAGGAATCCCAGAAACAACAATTTTCATTTCTAAAATAGACCCTGGCTCATCCAAATCCATTTTTTTTTACCAAATCAAGTATCAAGACGTACTAAATCCACATTCTCCTAAAGATATTCCTTTGCCTTTTGGCACTTCAAATGGCTTTTCTTCAGTTTTGGTGAAAGTTGCAGAAAGTCGCTCCACTTTTTTGCGTTCCCGTTTGGCTCCTTCTTCTAGAATAACAGGTTTGTCATAGATACCAACTGAAAAATCCATCAAATAATGGAAATTAACTTCAATGAACAATCAAGAAACTTTTTATTTTGATAATGCAAGTTGAAAAAAATACTGCATCTGAATTAACTTCACTCCAGGTCATGCAACTGGGCAAGGGATATAAAAAAGTTTTCAAACTCTCTTTAATATCTCTGAAATAAGAGACTTCTTCATAAAATGCTGAGCAAGCAAGACAACAAATCTGCTTAATGAGATTGACCTACATGTCTCAAAACAAAAATCTCCTCGTCAGCATTCTTGGTAAATTCCACCTAGGCCACGGATTAAAGCTGTCAAAATATCAGAAAACTTCTACTCGGTACCCATCAATCCTAACAATCAGTTACCCAATCAACGGGAAATTTTTTGTGTTAAATGGGAACCTAAGCGTAATTATTACTAATATAAGTGGCAAAAGACATAATCTGAACATAAAAAGAGCAATCTATATATTACATGCCATAATTACAGAAAACTTAAAAATATACTTTTAGTTTTTCAACGTGCCTGGATCTGCCATTAAAATTCTTGTCACAAATCAGCTAAATCCATGCACATTAGTAGTTAGTACGAGTGTATAGACACGAAACAAACCATTAATTATTTATGCATAACAGTAACTTTAAGTAGTCTACATGTCTAACTTTCGCTAAATCATGGCCATGAAGTCCACAAATGATGAATGCTGTAGTATACAGTCGAATTCATCCTTCAAAATTTGTACAATGTTATTGATTTGTCCTTTTCCTGATGCAACATGTTTTTTTCAGTTTAACAAAATCCTTCTCCTGTAATAATGTAAGTCATAAATCCATGAGTCACATCAATAAAGACAGTTTCTCATTTTATTCAACTGAGACTGGTACAATATGTATGCGCATATCACATAGTTTCACATTCAAGAAACCGGATTGTTTTCTTGGAACTGTTTCATGTACAGTTGCTATAAATAGAAAATAAGTCGGATGATGGATAAATGTGCAGTAGCCAACAGTCACATGACACAAGCCTTGAATTGTGATCGTTATCCTGTGTCTCAGCTGCTTCTCATGTCTTTAAATCTGAACTTGGAAACATTTGTTTTTTTTTAAAATATTTTAATGGGTATCTGGTTGCCCATTTTTTATTAACCGGTCATGAAGAGTTGGGTACCGGAGTACCCACTGACAGCTTACCATGGATAGGAGAAAGAGTTTGTATTTGGCAGACTGTCAGGAAGGCCTGTCCCCACAGGCCAGGAAATTAATTTGGCAAGTTGTGGATTAAGCACTGGCTACTCTGCACTGTGTGCATGTGTGAACACAAGTTATATGCATAAAAATGACCAATTCAGTGATGCTTTTGACCAAAGATGAAGAAATTTGTGGACTTGCACATGATCAAAAATCATTTACTGGCTAGTCAAACGACCGTTTCAACCTCTTTAATGACAATAATGCTATCATGCTCATTTTAGATAGGAAAATTTAACAATGCAAAACATAAAATACTGCATTTATCTTCCAGAAAATAACATGAAAAAAGCACATGACTGAAAAGCTATATTTCCCCCAAAAAAATTACAAGGGTAAAGAGAATATTTTAAAACTGAACTTGCACTGGTGCTTAAAAAGTGCCATCTGCATTACATTCTGCAGTAACAGTCTGCTCATATCATAGGCTTTTTAAAAATATTTGTATTACGTATGCATGTGCATCACATATGGCATGAAGTACTTCATTTATATTTTGTCGAGATGTATCAAAATTCTAGTTGTAGAATCTTGGGAATGCTGCTCAAAATTAACTGCAAAACTGCACTGGCCCTATTGAACTGGCAAAATTAACATGATTTTATGGGGATGGCAACTGCAACATTATTGCATTCACTAAAATATTATAAATATAACAGTCTTGTAAAAAAAAAAAAAATGTCTCTTGAAAAGACTGACACTGTACTAGGCAAAAAGGATTACCAGGAATTTAAACATAACACCATTACTTCCTTAACTACAGATTGATGAAACCAGCTCAAGTATTCTTCAGTGATAAAAAGATTTTCAAATAAGATGCTGTGGTGGTCATGGTGGAGGTCAGACTGTTACCATCAACATTTAGGAATGGGTAGACATCAAAGCCTTTTGGTGAAAACTTGTCTTTGTATGACCATCCATTCAAGGGGAGTAACAACATTAAGATTTACAATACAGCCATAATTGTATGTACAACTGACACCATTTTTATTTAGAACCAACAAGGTATTATATTAAGTCTTTTGGAGAATATCCCATGTTAATATAACCAAAAATGTAGAGTACAGATAAAATTTTCATGCTGAAGGTCAATTCTGAACTACCTTCGCTATTTCAGTGAGACAAAATTATGACTCAGTAATTTACAGAAAAATCATACATTTTGTTCACTGGAAATTTCTTCACAAACAAGAAACCAAATACAGGGCGTCTGTTTTGTGAAATGCAGGAAAGCTGATGAAAACTCTCATGTCAAATTAAAGGAGCTGCAATAACAAGATTTTCACGATGGCCATCATATGGCCATTTTGGGCACCAGCTCAGAACCATTGTAATACAGGAGCAACAAGATATTAGGCCAACAAAATAAACGTGTATCCTATCAGCTGACCATCCCTGCTTCTCAATGGAGACCCTAGCAATCCCCCCCCAAGTCAAAAAAGAACCAAAAGAAAAGTTTTTCTTGAAAAACCCATTAGTGTATCATAAGAAGTCCTCTCACAAAAGCAAGATGTTGATATGACCAGGCATCTAAAAGTAGCAGTAACAAGATTATGATGGAGGTCAGATTGGCACCCCAGTTACTTTAAATAACAGATTACAACTAGATCTTGAATAGCAATGATGTGATTGGGCATAATAGTCATTTATTTCAATGCCTGTGCTATACATCAGAGGGCTTTCCCTGTAGATGGTACTAAGAAAATCAGCACAAAATGTCTGACATTTTTGTCATGGTCCAAACACACTTCTAGACAAATCAGGTAGAGGGTCCACTAGTGCTCCAGGAGAATGGGATAGAGGCACTGAAAGGTGCTGACATGAGGTAAAGGGTTAGGACACACTTGGCATTATAAGTCTTCTGGTGAAAACCCCATCTTGATATCATTTATAACTGCACAATTTTGACTTTATTGTATTTCCTGTTTGTGAAGTTGACAGCCCATTAAACAAGCACACAAATCACTAACAGTACTCCCATCCCATTTCAAATTTTAATGGTAGAACCGAAGACGCATTCAAGAGCTGGATAACAACTTGGACTGGTCAAGTGAAAAGTTCAAGTACTGACTTGGCTAGTGGGTTTTAAAAGTAATTTTCAAACAGTGAACATCATATAATTTTACCTTTCTGTTCCTCACCATCCTCCTCCTCACTACCACTTTCCTCATCATCACTTTTCTCTTTCTTTCCTGCTTTCTTGGGAGCTTTCTTTGCTGGAGTGGAAGTTTTCTTGCTTACAGAAGTCTCCTGCTTCACATCTTTCTTCTTATATTCTTTCTTTTCCTCCTCCTTCTCTTCTTCTTCTTTTTCCTCACCTGACTTATCCCCCTCCTCTTCCTTCTCTGCATCTGAAGTTTTATTTTCATCCATCTCTTCCTCCTCCTCCTGTAAGAAATAATCTTAGTACTTATGATTTCCAGTGAACAGTTAAGAGTGAACAAGTCGACTAATCAGTGATGAACAAGTGGAGATCCTGTAACAGACCACAAAATCACAGAATGTCCAATCCATGTTAATCCTACAAGCCAATAAACTTAAAAAGTAAAGCAGTTGTGTGCATCTTCCCCCCCCGCACATGGGCAGGATAGTGACTTTTAAATGTACAGTGAGTCACACTATATGCTGGATAAAACCAGGTTACAGGTTGAAGATTGCACAAGCCTGATATAATGGATATGTTTATAAGTTACACTGAGTGAAATAATGAGTAGAACTGACACAAGAAAATACAATGCTGAAATGTGCGCAAGACCCCTATGACAGGGCTGTTGAATTAGTACGCAGACATGGAAAGCAACAATATCACATCTGTCTCAAAGTTCATCAGAGTAAGCTATTAAGGAGAAAGTATTGACCTGGCCACAAGAAAAAAGATCCTACTGCAGTGGTTTTAAAATTAGGTGGGTAGGGCTTTTTTAATATTATAATGATTAGTATATATAATGCACTAAGCACTTCAAGTACTGGGATCAACCAGCTGAGTTAGATGCACAAATCAATTTTGGGAATTGTTTTATAAATTTTTTTTTT
>JAECUM010019102.1:0-42846 GCA_016617855.1 Megalonaias nervosa | reverse complement strand
TTTAACAATACCAGTAACTTATGCGATAAAAGATTTATTATGTGAACCTATAACTGGTACTTTTTACGAACAAGAACTTCAGAAAACCGAACAAGATATATTTCTTATTGAAAAAGTTATTAGGAAAAAAGGTATTAAAAGTTTAGTTAAATGGCGTGGGTATAGCGATAAATTTAATAGCTCGGTACCAACTAAGTCGATTTCGTCGACGTTGATAAAATAATGTTATTATAAATTTGTTCGTACTTCATCAGTACAGATTTACATTTGACCGGTCTACATAAGGAAATTGAATGTAATTTTCTTGTATTCTTGACTGGCATTAAATTAAATATTTTAACAAATATAAAATCGTATTTAACATTTCTTTGCTGGCCAGTTATTTTTACGTTAAGAAAAGACTTTATAAGTTGCTAGAATATTTGTTGCTCTGTAATAGCAAAATTAAATTTTATTATCTTTCCATCAATATGATACTTAACATTATATCGTCCAGTTGTCGGTCTACTGTAATTTTTTGTACTAACGATAAAGTCGTCGACGACGTCAACTTCATCTTCATCGTCATTGTTAAATAAAATATCATTTTCACTATAACCAGCAGATTTGTCCGCGATTAAGTTATATTTTGGTATTGGTTGTCGATAATTTTATTGTTGGCGATTGTATTACTAGAGATGAAATCTCCTGCGATTGTATCGTCAGCATATATATCAGCAAGTCTCTTCATTAAGTCCATATATTATATATAATTTTATCTAATTTATAATGATAATAATGACTAGCGAAATGAAATCTACTGATGTAAAATATCATCAGAAAGTTAAT
Source organism: Megalonaias nervosa (assembly GCA_016617855.1). Lineage (NCBI taxonomy): Eukaryota > Metazoa > Mollusca > Bivalvia > Unionida > Unionidae > Megalonaias > Megalonaias nervosa. Next base: position 42,018 of record JAECUM010019102.1, on the reverse strand, counting down.
ATATTAAATTACAAAGAATTAGCTGAGGCAGTTCGAAAATGTTTGTCAGCTTATAGTGCTTACTTTGTTGACGTTATTGTAACGCAAGGTAAATCCGATAAAATTCTTCTAACAGCAACAGAAACAAAATAAATTTGATAATAGTGCATTTATAACACTAACATTTGATCGAGATGATATTCTAATGTTTGCACATAATTGTCTTTCTAAGACCGAGCTAAGAAACATTATTAATCGTCATATTTGAAAATAAATCTTTCAAATGTTGATGTTGAAGTTGTTGATTTAGTTTTGCCGTCAGCTACAAATTTTATTGCAGCCGAATTAATTTTATGATAGTTTGCAGCAGCTGTCATTGATTTAAATTTTATTTTTTCACTAGTTTCAAGATTTATTGAAATAATTGATCTTTTGGGATTTTTTAAATTATTACCACCACCTGATCCACGTTTAGTATTTTCTTGAGATGTAACTAGATCTAAATTTTCAATCCTATTATCTGTTTTAATTTTGTTAAGATGATCTATAACAAAACCATCAGGTATTGCTCTGTTAAAAGTTTCATAAATAAAGCGCTAACTGTAATAACCAATTTGATCAGTTTTTGTTCCGTGTATCCTAGTCATAAGATATCCCGTAATATGCAAATTTCCAACAACTTTTTTCGTTTGTTTATGTCCAATAATTTCTTTGTCGGATGCCTCATATAAATCAAATACTTGGTGAGGTTGAAACTCATTTTGTAATGATAAATTTCCAATATTATCGTCAGTAATTGCACCATTTACTCGATAAACTCGCTGTCCAGCTGGAATATCATCACAAAATAATGTGTAAATAAAATCTTTTCTAAACATTTCAACTCTTTCTGCATTATCACCTTTTACTGGGATTTTAATTCCAGCTGGTGTTGCTTTTCCGAAAGGTCTTTCATATTTTATGTGAATAACAGACCCTAATGCATTTCCAGCGTATAAGTTGTACTTGGGGTGTACGTGATATTCTTCCTCTTCCTCTGCTGTCAATCTAATATATCTCAGAATTTCTGACATTATATACATAACATTTTTATATCTCTAATTGAAAAATACATACAAAATCAATTAAATATAAAAATATTATATATAAATGTTAAAATTGCGAGATATTGCTAAAAAGAGCATTATCAATGAAGAAAAAGTGCTACGGCATTTTCTGGCTATGATGACAGTTACAAATTTGATAATCAAAATGTTTTAGCAAATTTTAACTCCACAAATTTATTTCATCTTTTACAACCAATTATATTAAAAGAACTTGCAGCTCACAAAAGTATCAAACTAATAGTACAGTATCATATGATTTTATCAAAATTACATGCAATCGAAAAGGATGTAATTGGTATAATTTTTGAAAATACAAATTTCGAAAGCGAAATTTCAGAACCATATCTAACAGCTAAATCACGAAAAATATTAACTGGAACAAATATTGTCACAGTCGCCGTTGAAATACACCAAGAAATAAATAAAAAATTGGAGGAAGTTACCGCATCAGGATCAGGTTGGAAATTTGAAATGATAAAAGAAGTTTAATTTCACACAATGAAATATAACGTACTTCGTGGTAGTTCTTACTTTGATCTCCCTCAAAAAATTAAAAACAAAAAGTGTTGTATAAATGTCAGAAACAATGATAACGAATGTTATCGTCGGGCTATTTTGTCTGCGAAACATCCTCAGAATGACCACAGCGATCGGGTTGAAAATATCTGCCGTACAAAGATGACCTAAATTTTAGAGGAATAACTTTTCCAGTGGCAGAAAATCAAATACCAAAGTTTGAAAAACAAAACGATATTTCAGTAAATGTTTTAGTTGGCAGACAATATAATAAAAATAAAAATAAAAAATATTTTTGTTGCAGATGTTTCCAAGGTTTTTCTAAAGATGAAAAACTGCAAGAACATCTCATATACTGTGTCAACGTTCAAATAATAACTATGCCAGGAGAAAAAGAAAAAGTGTTAAAATTTAAAAATTATGATCATAAGCTAAGTATTCCTTTTGTTATTTATGCTGATTTCGAGTGTCTACTTGTTCCTGTAGCTGGCGCAGAAAATAATCCAAATAAATCAAGTACAAGAAAAGTACAGCAACATGTCCCTTGTGGAGCAGCTTATAAAGTAGTTTGTTGTGCTAACGATAATTTTTCAGGTCCAGTAAAGTTATTCAGATGTAAAAATGGCGAGTCTGAAAGTCCGGCCGTATGGTTACTAAAAAATTTGATAAACGAAGTTAATAAGATCTCTAACAAATTATTCAAAACAGCTCCAATGAAAATAACATCCAAACAACAATTTGATTTTGATAATGCAGTTAATTGTCATATCTGCGAGAAGTTGTTGCCTGAACAAGGTTCAGGTGATAAAGTGCGCGATCACTGTCATCTGACCGGTCAATTTCGAGGAGCAGCTCATAACAGTTGCAATTTAAAATTTCATGCTCCAGAATTTATTCCTGTAGTTTTACATAACTTTCGTGGCTATGACAGTCATATCATTGATATCATTGTAGAACCTTTTGGCGATGAAGAAATTAAGTCTAAACTAAAATTAAGTAATACAATAAAATGTATCCCAAACAATTTTGAAAAGTATATGTCAGTCACGCTCGGTAAATTACGTTTTATTGACAGTCTGCAAATTATGGCAGCACCATTAGATGACCTTGTAAACATAATCTAAAAAGTTGCTTTGGTGAAAACTACGTAGATCTGACAAGAAAAGGTATCTTTCCGTACGAACACCTTGACGATTGGAGCAGATTTAATGAAACTTCTCTTCCTGATAAAGACAAATTTTACTCGCAACTCAAAAATGAAAATATTAGCGACGACGAGTACAAATATGCACAAGATATTTGGAATAAATTTAGTTGTAAAACATTTGGTAATTATCATGATTTATATCTGAAAACAGATGTATTACTACTAGCAGATGTTTTTGAAAGTTTTCGTCAGTTAGTCATACAAATTATGGATTAGATCCTTGTTGGTATTATTCCGCTCCGGGACTTTCGTGGGACGCTCTACTAAAAACAAGTAAGATAGAACTGGATCTCTTGACAGATGTTGATATGTTTAATTTTATTGAGAAAGGTGTGAGAGGTGGAATTAGCGTTATAACAAAAAAATATGCAGTAGCTAATAATAAATACCTGAAAAATTATGATAAAAACCTACAATCAAATTATATTATTTATCTAGACTGCGTCAATTTGTACGGATATGCAGTGTCAGAGCCGATGCCGTGAAGTGGATTTCATTGGATAACTCCAGATCAATTTCTTAAAGAAACTGAGAAAAATCTTCCGAAAAATATTTCATATTTTGTTGAAGTTGATCTGGATTATCCTAGTTCGTTACATGATCTATATAACGACTACCCATTTTATGCAGAGTCTATGATAATAGATTACAGTTTACTATCACCTGAACAACGGGCAACGAGAACAGCAAAAAATTCGATTGTTAATAAGCTAGTTCCAAATTTGCTAAATAAAAGAAATTACGTTATGCATTATAAAAATTTAAAACAAGCAGTAGATGCTGGACTAATTCTGAGAAAAGTTCATCGCGTACTAAAATTTAATCAATCGAAATGGATGTCAAATTATATTGACTTAAATATGAGACGTCGTGCTGAGGCAAAAACTGAATTTGAGAAAAACTTTTTCAAGTTAATGAACATGTCTGTGTTCGGTAAGACAATGGAAAATATTAGAAGAAGAGTCAACATTGAGATTGTAAAAGATATAAATCGCAGAAATAAATTAGTTAATGATGACGGTTTTGTCAGTATGAAAATATTTAATGAAAATCTTGTTGCTATACAACGACGAAAGACAAATTTAAAGTTAAATAAACCAATTTATGTTGGTGCAGCTGTACTTGATATATCAAAATGGCTAATGTACGATTTTCACTACAATTTTACCAAAAAGCAGTGGACAGATTCAGAGTTGTTATTTACTGATACAGATTCGCTAGTTTATAATATAAAATGTGAAGAGGTCTATCAAGATATTTATAAACACCGTGACCTATTTGATTTCTCGGATTATCCAGAAAGTAGTGGATTCCATGATTATGCAAATAAAAATGTTATTGGCAAAATGAAAGATGAGTTTATGTTTGTGCCAGTTAGGGAATTTGTCGTCCTAAGAAGTAAAATGTATGCCGTAATTTTAGATGACAATAAACTGACTATAAACGCGAAATTTATTCCTCGTGGGTACGTAAAAAAATGTATGATTTTAAAGCAGCGCTAAATAATAATGTCAGCTTTATTGAAACAAATGTTATTAGAACAAATCATCACAAACTTGAAACAGATACTATTTTCAAACGTGGACTAAGTAATTTTGACGATAAGAGATACTGTGAGGACGGTATTAATACACTAGCTATTGGACATTATGCCAGTACCAGCAGTGACATATTTAATTAATTTTGTCTAAACTTTAGAAATAATGTTCGAAAATTTAATATTAGTCGATGGATTTAGTAGCAAAATCAACAAGAAATTGGTTAATAACCAGCAACTATCATTTGAATTTAATGATGAAATCTCAGATATCTGTTATAGTAAATTTGATAGAATTAAACTCTTGCTTATCAGATCAGATGACAGTAAATATTTTGATTATCTTGAAAAATTACTTGACCAACTTATGCTGAAATACAATAATTTTCATGATCCGATCAGCCAGCAACAATACACAAAAATTAATATCGACTTAGACCGGTCAAAAGTTTTTGTAAAAGGTAATAAGTATCTTCTTAATAAGATAGCAATGAAAGAGCTATTTGAATGTCATCGAAAAGTAAGCGGAAGAATTAAATTTTATTTGTACAAGCATGACGATAAATTATTTTTAATAGCAAATGTTGAAACATTACTTAATTGGCGAAGAAATACAACTCTGTCTGTCTTATTTATGTTTCAAAAGGGAGATAAATCTGTCTTCCAACTATTGCAAATCGTCTGTGCTTATCAGACATTGTATATAGTGTAGCTATTCAAAGCATTTGTCATTTTCCAGACTGTCTGTCTGTAATGTTGTTGTTGTTGTTGTTGTTGTGGGGCTTAACGCCATTTTTTCAGTACACGATAGGCTATACATGGCGGTCAGTATTAACGGTGGAGGAAGAAACCGGGAAATCCCCAGAAAGAACCACCGACCCACGAGAAGCTACTGGCAAGCTTTCTCACATATCCACATTCGCCGAATCCTGGACTCGAACCCACGCAGACAGAGGTGAGATGGCAGTGATCCGTAACGGAGAGCGCTTTAGACCACTGGGCCACTCGGGGCCCCCGTCTGTAATGTAGAGCTGTATCAATAAAAATCATCTGGTATGAAATAATATAGCAATTTTATAACCTTAGAATGAGAAATAATATGTTTATATATAAGGCCATAGTGAAACAGGTGTTCTGTATTGATTTTGACATGATAGCTGATTTCTTCGGTAGTTTGAGACAATATAAAGGCGGAATGTAGAGCATTTATCGCTTTTCAGACTGCGTATAAGTCTGTCTGTAATAAGGCGCTGTATCAATGAAGCAGGTTTGTTAGGCTTGGGTGATGTAGAGTATTTATCAATTTCCAGACTGTCTGTCTGTAATGTATAAAGCGCTGTCTTTTAATAATAATGATTTTTTTAAAATCAAAAAATGTAATGCTAATCTCATAGGAATTTTCTGTTAGGTAACTATGTAATAATTTCTCAAACGTATATTTATAACCGAATGTCATAGCTCAGTGCTAGAATGTTGGATTCTCATACTGAAGGACTGGGGTTCGGTTCCTATAACAGACACTTGTCGATGGGTAGGCCCTCGGATGTCAATTTTTCTAAAAGATTGGAGGGGTTCCATGCTCCAAAAGATTAATGTACACCTCTCATCACGTTAAACAACGTGGTGGGTGCTGTTTTGCACTCGCCCCGGGGTTTGATTTGGGGGAGGTGTACATTAAATCTAAATGCGTTTTCGCCGGGGAAAATTGGAACCCCCTCAAAAATAAACAGCGGGGTGATGAAAGTTCGTAACCTTGTGACCTCACTAAAGGGAATATACCCAACAAAGGACATTCAGAAAAAATATTCGCCGGACAAAAAAGCCCCATAAGGTGCCTGTGGGCCATAAGAAAGGCCTTAACCAATGAAGAGAGCCTGTAGGCCATAAGAAAGGCCTTAACGTATAAAGAGTGCCATAAGAAAAGCATCAATGGAGGACACTTAGGACCTTATGGTAAAGGCTTTACTGGTGATGAAGGGACCCTGTGGAATGGTAGACCGATTATCATTGCTGCTGTTTTGTGAAATATATTAGTATTCGATATCTAAACTCTTCGATAAAATCATAAATTCTATTTCACCTAGAGTAACTTGAAATTCCGGATCGCTATTAATAATATCTACAACATCTCTCATAAGTTGCATATCCGCCGGTCGATTAATTCCAATTTCTCTGCAGTAAAATAAAGCTAAACATCTTGTAACAATTTCGCTCGGCAAATAAAATATACGCAGACAATTGTTAATGTAATATGGTTTTTCATAGCAAATTGGCTCCATTGTAACAACGTAGAAAATATTGTCAAGATATTCCATAAAATCGTCTATGTCATCGTTGGTAATTTCAAAACCTGACAGCATGTCAATTACTTCATCAAATCTATTTACTTCCATTATATCTATAGTAATTTATATATCTAATTAAAAAATTTCCAGTAAGTTATAGTAGTAAATGTTTAGAAATATCATTATCAAATAAAACATCAACCATGTTGTCAATAAATGTCATTGGATCATCTGCCCCAACCTGTTATTCTCTCATCATTTTCAGTTGCGAATAACCATACTGATCCATACTTGCTAGATAAATGATAACCAATTTTTTTAATACAATCTCTTATTATATTAGGTGCTATGCCAGTATATTTTGAAGCTGATCTAATCGATTTAAATCTTTAAAAAAATCTGTTTGTTAGATCAAATCCAACATTTCTTATTGATGGCGGATAATAAGACATTTTATATAATATTTTATTGTTTAAATAGAAATGAATCTAAGGTTCGGGAACCTCTTTCCACCTCTCCAAATTTGGGAGGGGGTGGGGGTTTTTGGTCTAGAATCCTCTTTTGGTTTAGGATCATCATCTTCTCTTACTACTAATATTACTATAATAAATTATTTCTAGGCGTCGTCAGCAAATGAACTAACAGTTTAGTATCGTTTTAATAGTCAATTGTTAGCTAAGTATTTTTTCGAAAAAAATAAACAGTCAAGAAACTCGCCTATCGCTTTGTGTCAACACTGTCATTTCAACTTGAACAAACATATACTCAAACAAATGAATTATGAACGTACCCAATTCTTCTCTCGGAATATTAGACCTAACATTATTGAATCTGAAAGAGTAAGCGTATACAGTCGTTTAAAATTTTCTATAAATATTCTTGCTCGCATGCTAGGGATTATACCAAAAAAATTCCTAAGATGCTACATAGCGATTTTCACTAGTGCGTGACCTTCACTCGTTCGCTCGTGGTGATGATGGTGGAAATGCAAGCAGTTTCATTCGATATTACCCTCATTCTTATTATAGCTCATTCTCATTCTTTATACTTTGATCAGATTTAAAACTAGATGCATTCGTCCCATGTTCACTGTCTTGTTAATTCATTTTCTTGTCCATTCATTCAATCGTGTATAACAAAGGCAACATTACCTTTTCTGTCTATTTATGTCTGTTAAGAACAAAAATATTGTTTTTTGACAACTACAGACACACAATGAACGACCTGCATGAACAAATGTATCGTGGCTTTGCCGTCCTAAACTAAGCACAAGCAAAACATTTAGCTCCTTATTTGAAATAAAAATACACGAAAAGTGGCCTTAATTTTAGAAAAGAATTGCTTTGTTATTATGAAGTGAAAAATCTTGAGGTCCCATTCGTCAAAAGCAGTGAAAAGCAAAAGAGAATAGACCAAAAAAAATGAAATTTCATCAGACAGTAAATTTACATTAATAACTTTCCTTTTACCTGAGTCAAAATTCGTTTTGTTTTCAATTTTTATTTTTTAATAGTTTTATCTGTTTACTTGTTTGATCATTTAAATCTCTCATTCGGGCTTTATTATGTTTACTTTATCTTCTTTATTTTACTTTTTTATTTTCCTTTTCTAACATTTTCTCTATTAAATTTGTTATATTTGTTGTAAAATGAATAATTTACCACTTAGTACTTTTATTGTCCTTTGTTGTGTTAAATTTTGTTCTAGCTTCTAATATTTGTTGTAATTTCGACTTTTGGAGTTGCTTTTCACATTTGTCAGCTTGCTTTAATTTTTAACTTTGGCTTCTGTTTAATTTTTTCCTTACATTTTGTTTAACTTTTTTATTTAAATATTGTTTTACATTTTGCTTTCATTAATAAAGTGTTTAAATATTTTAAGGTTTGTAATTTTTATTCTTAAGACTTTATGAATGTTTTAAAACTTATTTCACGATTATTTTAAGTCTTGGCCATTTGGAAGAAAAATTCAAAGCATTTTACTTTACTCGAAATTACTCTTTGGTTTAGGAATTTTGATACTAATTTTATTATATGCCATTTGCTAAAATATTCCTAATGTTGTTTTTTCTTTTTTGTCGTTACTAAATTATGTTTTATTTTCTAAATTTTAGTATTACTTTTAGTTTGGGCCAATTGGCCACCATCATGGAATTTGACAATTAATGTAAAGTCAGTTAAAGATATAGTAGCCCTATATCATCAGAAATCAATTTCACCAACATAATCAACATAAATCACTCGTTATTTGATCAAAATTGGTTGATTTTAAGTCAGACTTTATTTCCAGCTAACCAGGCCTCAATCTCATCAACACAAGCCGTAAGTTAACTGTATACTTAGTCATTGGATTTGAATTTATAGGCAAGCTTAAACTTCAGTTATTTAGATCAATGGATTCTAAAGTAAAAGTTAAGTCTAGATTTAATTTATGTAGGCGAAATTCGGGCCATATTGCTGATTACTAAGGAGGTGTCTTGTATAGTCCTTAAATGTTAAATCTCCATAGTGACTAACACTGTTAGACCTATGGACATTTTTAACATTAAATTCCCACAATTACTCATTGTAGCTCCCTATGTTAAATTCCTGTAGGTTGCTAGAGTGATCCACAATGTTAATCCATGGACGCTTTCAACATTAAATTCTACTTTTGTGCACGCACAACGTGCAAAAATATGGAAGTTTTCTACATTAAATTCTCTTGTACCCACAGTGGCTCAAATCGAAATGGCAAAGTTATGTTAAATTACCCTTCACCCTTGACTGATCGATTTGTACTCCGAGTGAGCCAATTAACTGATAATACTTGTAAGAAATGTGTCATATTTGTAAAAATGGCAATGAGAAAATGAAAAGCTATAAATAATTTTTGCATAACGACTCGAAGACATAAAAGTCAATAATATGTATCACGTTACTTGAGTCGATGCCGATGGCCCTAGCCTTGACTTTTAGATATTAAGAGTTCTCTGGTGTACACAGCTTTGTCATTCCCGTCTAAGTCTCTCGTGCAGATTCAGGAATTCTGCAATATTATTCAAGGTTTTGTCATCACCATACTGTATGTATGTATGTATGTATGTATATATGTATATATGTATGTATGTATGTTAATTATCACTTTGTGTCTCTGTCTGTGTCTCTGTCTGTCCCTCCGTATACTGAGATACAGATATATGAATCTCGACACAAACCAATAGTACCATTTGTTATCCATAGTCATTTGTTTTCCCCATCATAAATCAATTCATGTCAAAATGTTTTAATCTTGTAGCAAATTTTAAAGGCAAATAATTTCTAGTTAATAATGAATAATCAATGTTTCCAAGGTAACTATCATTCCTTATTTATATTTTTCTATTTAGCGTATCATTTACTGCAGTATTATAAATTCAGTATCGCCATAATTGACATCTTTAACTTTTTACTCTTGTCATAAGTTTCATATTTAGACTTGATTAATAACTTTCGGCATGCATCCCATTCCTTTCTTCATATCCTTGTAAAAGTCTTGCTTTGTAGTTTCGAATTTTGAAAAGACATATTTCATAATATGTGAAAATAAATCTCTTATTAGCCTACTGTTATTTGTTAATCTGTAATATTACAGAAACAAATGTTCACGAAAGAAAAATAATATGTCAGGAGAAACCCAACGGACCTGCCTGGGATCTAAATTTTGGTGAACTCCTTGTGTTATTTGTACATTTTCTGATAATTTGACTGTAAACATCGTCTATCCATGATGCAGTTTACGACATAAAATGGATCAAGATTAACTCGTTATTGCCCACTCAGTACATTTTTAGACCTTGATTTTATCACGAGATGTTATTTTGAAAACAATTGTTTCTGTCATGTTAACGTGCGCCCATTAATTAGTTTCACTTTAAACTGTAAATAGTGAAACTGATCATGCTTCGAACAATGTGACAGTGTTCATGTTAAGAATGAAGACGAAAAACGTCATGATTAAAGAAAGACTTAACAAACATAAAACCTGCATTGCACTTAACCTTTCTCCAAGTGTTAGTGCACTAAATAACTTACTTGAGTTGCTGTGTCATAAAGCACCGAACAAAAACCAAAACTTAACCTATCTATAGTGAGCTAAGTAAACCAATACAGAGATGGTTCTACGACCTGAATTACCCGTGAACGTATCATCTGAGTGAAGCAGAACCATCACCTCGCCGTATTCAAAGTAAATAACAATCGTACATCCAACTAAACTGCTTGATGACAATGTCGACACCAATTGCCCTGACACTAATCTAGAATTATACGATAATTTTTCGATATACGATTTATGGATTGAACTAGTAACAGACAAACCTCAGCCTCGTGAGGGTGAAAAGAACACTATGCAAATGTTTTTGGGATCGAAGGCCATTGTATTAAAGAATATTTAGATCGTCGTCATCATCATCATCATCATCATCATCATCATCATCATCATCATCATTAACAGCACAAAAGATAAACTGGAAGTATGCAGCAAAGCAGAAAAATTCCCAACCTTTTCAATTAGCCATGCACCCCACCTCCCAAGCTCCCTACTTAGAGAATATACCGAAACTGTGGGAGTGTTCAGCGCATCTATCAAAAACTTTAGGAAGACTCGTATTAAAGACGATTTATAAAATCACTACAGATTTTAACATACAATTTAATATACGTAAAATATAAAACCCCAACCCCAAACCACCTCTGTATTTCAAGATTTCATGTCTGTATCTCCAACGGCACAGGGAGAATTAAGCAACATTCACGCACCTTTGCATCGAAATAGTGTTGAGATAATAAAAATCAAACAAAATATAGTCCTTTCATCCCCTCCTCTTTCTTCTTCTGTATTATCATCAACATCACCTGGCCCCACTCCCAGTCCAAACGTAATGCGAGTTATCCATTACCTAATCCAATATACATGATACCTTGCTCGCTGGTGTTTTGACTGGTTTGTTTTTCGTGCCTCATAATATTTGAATCATATTCAATCGGTATAACTATCTCTAATCGCTATCTATACATACGAGGTTCCAAAGGGTACAATTTCAATCTCTATTTTTCTTCTGCATCTACGTCTACTTTTAAACTGTGTATTTTGTTTGTTTTCCAGTTAACTCGAGTAAAATTCCGGTTCTAGGATGAACTTGAAAAAAGTCTGAAAATATATGTTTCTTGTTATTCAGTTCTGAATGAATCCCACATTATCCCCATATAGTTCTGATGGGATACTTTAAATGTCTGTGCCATCATTAGCAATGTTGTGTGACTGAAAGAAAATTATGGGTAAGTCGGTTTGCTTTAATTGGCTAACTATCAACCCATACCAACTTTTTTGCAAATATTTACTTATTCATAGTATGGCGACTGAAGAAAAAAAACAACAAATATTTCCTGATAAGAGAAAGCGGCACAATAGTTTGTGATGATGGGTAAACTTTGAGAAAACGTTTGCTATTCGATTCATTATTCTGACTGTTACAAAAGATCAATTCGTGGTGCACGCTAAAGTAGTCTTTATAACTGTAAACGTGATATTTTCTACCTCTCGATATTATATAAGTTGTGGTTTACAAATATTATCTCATGCTTGTATATATTTGCATTATTAATGATTTCATGATAGGTGGGATTAATTTTTATTAAACGTTAGCGGGAAGCGAGACATGACAGCCATTTTTCCGCCGAAGCGTGGGTGGGCGTTGCCAACAATTGGTTAAGGCCGGTTAAACATTTTGTTTTTGTTTGCATATATTTCCTAAACCCTTCGAATGATTCCTGCCATATTTTATATGAATTACTATGAATATAAGGTAATTTATACTGCGGCATGCCCTTTTGCCTTTTGACCTTTTTAAAGGTGATTGTGGAAAAAAATTGCGTGAAGATTTTAGTTAAAGATTTTCAATTGCATGTAATTCCTAAATCTCTTGATGAATTCTGTTCTAAACTGGGATGAATCAAAGGAAATTCATTCAAAGATATGCTTACACATCCCTCTAAACTTGCGGTCATCGTCACTTAACAGAAAATCTTTCTTCATTTGTTTATATGCCATAAAATCAGCTTGTAACAAACCGGTTTCAAATGTTTTGATCCAGGATCAAGTGGATTGAACGGGACGGAATCGGTTTGAACCGGTTTGAGATAGTTAAAACCGGATAAAACCTGTCCAATCGAGTCTTAAGACATACAATAGGCTTGTAATGAACCGCTCTGAACTGCTTTGAGGGAGGATAAACCGGTATAAACTGGTTTGGACCGAATGTAACCAGACTGAACCGGTCTCAACCAGTTTAAACCGGTTAAAACCAACCCAATATACTCTTAAGCCATAAAATCGGCCAGTAATAAACCGGCTTGAACATGTTTGCTCCAGAATAAACTGGTTTGAATCGGATGGAACCGGTTCGAACCGGTTAAAACCGGTTAGAACCTGTTAAAGTCCGTCCAATCGTCTTAAGCCATAAAATCGGCTTGTAATTAATCCATTTGAACTGCTTTGCTCCGGGATAAACCGGTTTGAACTGATTTGAATCAGATTGAACCGGTCTGAGACTGATTGTATCGGTATGAACATGATAAATCCGGATAAAACGAGTGCAATCGAGTCTTAAGATATAAAATCGACTTGTAATAAACCGGTTTGAACTGGTTTGATCAGGATTAAACGGTTTGAACCGGAAGAAACCGGTTTGACGGGGTAAAACCGATTAAAAACTGTCCAGTCGAGACTTAGATATAAAATCGGCTTGTAATAAACCGGTTTGAACTGGTTTGACCTAGAAGAAACCGGTTCGAACTAATTTGAACCGGATGGAATCAGTATGAATCTGATTCAATCGGTATGAACATGATGAAACCTGTTAAATCCAGTGTAATCGAGCCTTAAGCCATAAAATCGGCTTGCAACAAACCTCTTTGAACTGATTTGATGCAGGACAAATTGATTTAAACCGGATGGAACACGCTCGAACCGGAATGAACCCGACTGAAGCAAACCTGCTCAAAGTCTTAGGTCATAAATTAGGCTTGTAATAAACCGGTTTGAATTGGATTGATCCAGAATAAACCGGTTTGAACTGCCTTGAAACGGACGGAACCGGTTTCAACCGGATAAAACCGGTTTGAAGAAGTTAAAATCGGTTACAACCTCTCCAATCGAGTCTTAAGCATTAATATCGGTTCATAAAAAACCGGTTTGAACTAGTTTGATCCAGGACGAACTGGTTTGTACAGGATGGAAATAGTTTGAGATGGATTTAACCCGATTGAACCGGTCAAAACATGTCCAATCGAGTCTTAATCCATAAAATCGACTTGTAATAAACCGGTTTTAACTGGTTTGATTCAGGATAAAAGTTCTGAACTGGCCTAAACCGACTGGAACCGGATTCAACCGGACTGAAGCGGTGTGATCTTGATAAAACCGGTTATAACATGTGCAATCGAGTATTGAGCCATACATTCGGCTTATAACAAACCAGTTTGAACTGCTTTGATCCAGGATAAACCGGTTTGAACCAGATGGAACCGGTTCGAACCTGATTGAACCGTTTGAATCAGTTAAAACCTGTCCAATCAAGTCTTAAACCTTTAAATCGGCGAGCAACAAACCGGTTTTAAGTGGCTTGGCTCGGAGGAAATGAGATATAACCAGTTTTAACTGTATTGAACTGGTGTGAACTGGTTAAAACCGGATGAGACCTGTTCATTGGAGTCTTAAGCTGTAAAATCGGCTCGTAATAAACCGTTGAGAACTGGTTTGAACCGGATAAAACCGGCTTGAGTAGGATTTAACCAAATGAACCGCAAAAACCTGATGGAACAGGTTTGAACCGGATCGAACCGGTTTGAACCGGATAAAACCCGTTGAAAGCTGTCCAATAGAGTCTGAATTCATAAATCGGCTCGAAATAAACCGGTTTGAACTAGCTTGATCCAGAATAAACTCTTTTGATCCGAATGGAAGCGGGTCGAACCGGATTGAACCCATTTCATCCGTTCAAAGCGGTTGAAACCTGTCCAAATGAGACTTAGGCCACACAATCGGCTTGTAATAAAGCGATTTGAACTTTTTTGATCTGGAGTAGACTGGGTGGAACAGGATGGATCTGGTGGGAACCGAACTGAACCGGTTTCAACCGGATAAAATCGGTTAAAACCTGTGCAAGCAAGTACTAAACCATAAAATCGGCTTGTAATAAACTAGTTTCGACTGGTTTGATCCAGGATAAACCGGTTTGAACCAGATGGAACCGGTCTGAGCAAGATTTAACCCATTTGACCCGTTTTATTACAATCCTATATAATCGGTTTCAACCGCATTGAACTGGTTCCAACCAGTTATAACCTATTATATCGAGACTTAAGCAATAAAATCGGCTTGTAATACACCGGTTTGAACTGGTTTGGTCCAGGACAAAAATGTTTGATCTGTCTTGGACCGAATGGAACATGTTTGTACCTGATTAAAGGAGCTTGAAACTATTTAAGCAGGGTAAAATCTGTCCAATCGAGTCTTAATCCATACAATCGGCTTCTAATGAACCGCTTTGAACCGGTGTGATCCAGGATAAACTTGTTTCCACCGGATGGAACCGACTCGAACCGGATTGAACAATACTGAGTTGTAAAAATCTGTTAAACCTGTCCAATCGAGTCTTAAGCATAAAATTGGTTAGTAAGAAACCAGTCCGAACTGGTTTGATACAGGATAAACTGGTTTGAACCGGATGGAACCGATTCGAACCGAGCTGAACCATAAAATCGGCTTGCAATGAAACGGTTCGAGCTGATTTGATCCAGGATAAACCGGCTAAGAAAAGCTTGAACCTGATGTAACCGGTTTTGAACCAGTTTGTTGCGTTTTGAACCTGACAAAACTGGTCAAACCTGTCCAATCGAGTCTGAAGAAATAAAATCCGCTTGTAATAAACTGAGTTGAAATAGTTTGAACCAAGAGAAACTTGAATGAACTGGTTTGAATTCGATAGAACATGTATGCATCGGATTTGAACCGGTTTGAACCTGTTAAAAACGGTTAAAACCTGTGCAATCGAGTCTTAAAAGATAAATTCGGTTTGTAAAAACCGGTCTAAACTGGTCTGATCAGGATAAACCAGCTTGAACTGGACGGAACCAAATCGAACCGGATAGAAAAGGTTTCAACCGGTTAAAACCTGTCCATTCGAGTCTTGAACCATACAATCGGCATGTAATAAACAGAGTTAAAGGGGTTTGGACCAGCAGAAACCTGTTTGAACTGGCTTCAACCGGAGGGAAGATATCTGTACCGGACTGAACCGGTTTGAACCGGATAAAACCGGTTAAAACATGAACAATCGAATCTTAAGCGATAAATAAGGTTTGTCATAAAACGGTTTGAACTGGTCTGATCGAGGATAAACCGGCTTGAACCGGATGGAACCGAACCTAACCGGATAGAACTGGTTTCAACCGGTTAAACCGGTGACAACCTGTCCAATCGAGTCTTATGCCGCACAATCGAGTTAGGATAAACGGTTTGAACTGGTTTGAACCAGGAGGAACCTTTTGAACTGATGGAACCGGATCGAACATGTTGTACCGGATTGAACCGGTTACAACCGGTTAAAATCCGTTAAAATGTGTCCCATCGAGTTTGAAGCAATAAAATCGGCATGTATTAAACCGATTTGCACTGGCTTGATCCAGGATCAATGGTTTGAACAGGATGGAATCGGACAGAACCGGTTTAACCGGATTGAACCGCTTTGAACCGGATAAAATCGGTTTAAACCTGTTCAATCGATAATTAAACCATAAAATCGGGTTGTAATAAACCGGTTTGAACTGGTGAGATCAATGATAAACTGGTTTGAACCGGATGGAACCTGCTTGAATCGGATTCAACCGGTTTGAACCAGGATAAGCAGGGTCGAACTGGTTTGAAAGGATGGAACCGGTTTTAAAAGGTTGAACCGGTACGAAAGTATTAAAACCGGTTAAAACCAGAACAACTGAGACATAAGCCATAAAATCAGCTTGGAATGAATCAATTTTAAATGACTTTGAAAAGGCTAAACAGGTGTGAACTGGTTTGAAACGGATGGAAAATGTTTCGCTTTGGATTGAACCGGTTAAAACCTGTCCAATCGGGTCTTAAGCCGTAAATTCAGCATGTAATAAACCGGCCCCAACTGGTTTGAAACAGGATGAACTAATGTAGACCGGATAAAACCGGATTGAGCCTTCAGACATAAAATCGGTTTGTTATAAACCGGTTTGAAGTGGTTTTGAAGTAGGATAACAGGTTTGAACTGATTTGAAACGGATGGACAGTTTAAACCGGATTGAGCCGGTTAGAACCGCTTAAAACCGGTTCAAATCTGTCCAATTGAGTGTTAAACCTTAACCTCGGCTTGGTAATAGCTAGCTTGAACTGGTTTGATCCAGGATGAACCGAATCGAACTGGCTTGAACTGGGCGGAACCGGTTTGAACCAGACTGAACTGGTTAAAACCATTTAAAACCTATCCAACCGAATCTTAAGCCACAAAATCGACTTGTAATAAAGCGGTTTAAACTGGTTTTGAACCAAGATAAACAAGTTTGAACTGGTTTGAAACGGATGGAACCGGTTTGATCCGGCTTGAACCGGTTTGAACCGCTTGAAACTGATTAAAACCTGTTCTCTTGAGTGAAAGTCAGCTTGTAATAAACCGGTTAGGACTGGTATCAAGATGAAGTGGTTTTAACCGGATGGAACAGTTTCGATCTGGACTGAATCGGGTTGAACCAATTGGAACCTGTCCAATCGACTCTTTTTCCATAAAATTCACTTGTAATAAAAAGGTTCGAATTGGTTTGATGCAAAGTAAACCGGTTCGAACAGGATTGAACCAAATGAAACTGGTTTTAACGGGATTGGACAGGTTTAAAATGCTTAAAGCCAAATAAAACGTGTGCAATCGAGCCTTAAGCCATAAAATCGGCTTGTAATAAACGGTTTGAACTGGTTTTTAACGAGGATAAATAAGTTTGCAATGGTTTGAAACTGGTGGAACCGGTTTGAAATGAATTTAACCGGCTTGATCCGGATAAAACCATTGCAAACATGTTAAAGCTTGTCTAACCGATTCTTAAGCGATCAGATTTTTTCTTCCAATAATCCAGTTTGAACTTGTTTTAAACCAGTTTAAACACGATTAAACTGCTTTGAAAGGGACTGAATCGGTTGGAACCGGATTGAGCCGGTGTGGACCGGTTAAAACCTGTCCAAGCGAGTAATCAGAAATACAACGGATTTAATGCAGTTACATCTGTTTCAAACGAGTTCAACCGGTTTATACTAGATCAAACCAGTCCAAACCGGTTTATTACAAGCCGATTTTATGGCTTAAGACTCGATTAAAGAGGTTTCAACTGGTTTTAATCGGTTCAAACCGGTTCAGTCCTTTCAAGCCGGTTATATCCTTTCCAACACAGTTCAAACCTGTTTTACTGGTTCAAACCAGTTCAAACAGTTTATTAGAAGCCGATTGTATGGCAGAAGACTCGATTAGACAGGTTTTAAACGGTTTCAAACGTTTCAAACTGGTTCAGTCCTAATCAAACCGGCTGTATCCGTTTCAAACTAGTACAAACCTGTGTACCCTGGTTCAAAACCAGTTCAAAGATATCTATTACAGGGGGATTTTATGGCAGAAGAATAGATTGGACAGGTTTTAACCGGTTGTAAAAGTTTCAAATTGGCACTGTCCGGTTCCAACCGGTTTCATCACTTTCATACCAATTCATTCTTATTTATCCTGGTTCAAAACCAATTCAAACCGACATTTTACAAGCCGATTGTATGGTTTACGACTCCGTTGGGCTGGTATGAAACGGTCTTAACCGGATAAAACCGGTTGAATCCGGTTCAAACCGGTTCCATCCGTCTCAAACCAGTTCAAGCCTTTCCTTCCTGGTTCAAAACAAGCTCAAACCGGTTTATTAGAAGTAGATATTACGGCTTAATTGTACAGGTGTTACCCGATCGAACCGGTTTAATCCGGTACAAACCGGTTGCATCCGTTTCATGCCAGTTCAAACTTGTTTATCCTAGTTCAAAGCCAGTTTAAAATGATTTATTATAAGCCTATTTTATGGCTTAAGACTAGAATGGACAGGTTCTAACCGGTTTTCACAAGTTCAAACCAGTTGAATCCGGTTCAAGCCGGTTACATCAGTTTCAAACTAGTTAAAACTGGTTTATGCTGGATCAAACCAGTCTAAACAGGTTTATTACAAGCCGGTTTTATGGCTTAAGACTCCATTATACAAGTGATAAACGGTTTTAACCGGTTCAAACTGGTTCAATCATTTTCAAACCGATTCCATCCGCTTCAAATCAGTTCAAACCGGTTTTTTCCTGGCTCAAACCAGTTGAAACCGGTTCATAACAAGCCGATTTTATGGCTTAAGACGGGATTGGCCAGGTTTTAACCGGTTTCGAACGTTTCATAATCGTTCAATCCGGTTCAAACCGGTTTCATCCGTGTCAAACTAGTTTAAATCTGTTTATCCTGGTTCAAAACCAGTTAAAACATGCTTATTATAAGTCGATTTTATGGCAGTAGAATCGACTGAACAGGTTTTAACCGCTTCTAACTGGTTGAAACCGGTTCCATCTGGTTCAAGCCGGTTCCACCCGTTTCAAACCAGTTCAAAATTGTTTATCCTGGTAGAAACACATTTCAAACCATTATTTTCAAGCGGACTTTAAGGTTTAAGACTCGACTGGGCAGTTTTTAACCAGTGTAAAACAGGCTGTATCTGGCTCAAATCGGTTCTTTCCGTTTCAAATCAGTTCAAGCCTTTTTATCCTGGTTCAAAACAAGTTCAAATCGGCTTGTGGAAAGCCGAATTTTCAGCTTAAAACTCGATTGGACCGGTTTTAATCGGTTTAAATCGGCTGAATCCGGTTCACACAGGTTTAGACAGACTAAATCCAGCGGTTGATAAGGAGCCGAGTTTATGACGTATGACTCAATTTGACAGGTTTCTACCGGTTTTAAACGTTTCAAAACGGTTCAATCTGGTTGAAACCGGAACCATGTGTTTCAAACAAGTTCAAGTATGTTTATCCTGGTCCAAAAACCGTTTGAACAGGTGTGTTAGAAGGGGATTTTATGGCAGAAGACTCGATTGGACAGGTTTTAACCGGTTTTCAAAGTTTCAAACTGGTTCATTTCGGATTAAACCGGTTCCATCCATTTCGAACCAGTTCAAACCTCTTCATCTTGGTTCAAATCCAGTTCAACTCGGTGATTCCATTGGACTGGTTGTAAACGGTTTTGACCTGTTTAAACCGGTTCATTTCCTTGTTAAACCGGTTCCATCCGTTTTAAACCAGTTCAAACCGGTTTATACTGCATAAAACTAGTTGAAACCAGTTTATTAGAAGCCAGTTTTATGGCTCTAGACTCGATTGGAGACGCTTTAACCTGTTTTCAATGGTTCAGTCTGTCTCGGTCCGCTTCAAACTGGTTCTATCTGTTTCAAATCAGTTCAACAATATTTATCCTGTTTCAAACTCAGTTGCAACATGCTTATTACAAGGGGATTTTATTTTAAAATTATCTATTGGACAGGTTTAAACCGATTTTAACCTGCTCAAGCCGGTTCAATCTGGTTCAGACTGTTCCAACCGTTTCAAACCAGTCTATCCTGGTTCAAAGCCATTTCAAACCAATTTATTACAAGAAGATTTTAAGACTTATTACAAGGGGAGTTTTTGACAGAACAATCGATTGGACAGGTTTGAAACGGCTTTAACCGGTTAAAACCGGTTCTATACGGTTGTATCCGTTTCAAACCAGTTCTATCCTTTTATTCTGGTTCGAAATAAGGTCAAACCGTTTTATTGCAAGAAGATTTTGTGGCATAGAACTCAACTGTACAGGCATTAACCGTTTCAGAATGGTTCAATACGGTTGAAACCGGATGAAACCTGTTAAAACCGGTTCCATCCGTTTCAAACCAGTTCAAACCTGTCTATCCTTGTTCAAAACTAGTTGAAACCGATCTTACAAGACGGTTTTATAGCTTTGGCATCGATAGGTTCTTACCGGTTCTAACCGGTCCAAATTGGTTCAATCTGGTTCAAGCCGGATCATTCCGTTTTAGGTAAGTTCAAGCCTGGTTATCCTGGTTCAAAACCAGTTCAAACCGATTGATTACAAGCCGATTTTATGGCCTTAGACGAGATTGGCCAGATTTTAACCGGAATAAAACCCGTTGAATCCGGTTCAAAATTGGTTACCTCCTTTTCAAGCCAGTTCAAACCGGTTTATATTGGATCAAGCCAGTACAAACCGGTATTTTACAAACGGATTTCATGGCTTAAGACTCATTTGGACAGGTTTAAACCGGTTTCAACCGGTTCTAACCACTTCAATCCTTTGCAAACTGCTTCTATCCGTTTGAAACCAGTTCAAACCGGTTTATACCGGATCAAAGCAGTTCAAACTGTTTTATTACAAGATGAGTTAAGGGCAGAAAACTCGACTGGACAGGTTTTAACCGGATTTAAACGTTTCAAACTGGTTTAATCTGTTTCAAAACGGTTCCATGCTATTTAAACCCGTTCAAACCTGTTTATCTTGGTTCAAAACCAGTTCGAATAGGTTTATTACAAGCCGATGTTGTGGGTGAAGACTCGACTAGACAGGTTTAACCGGTTTTAAGCAGTTAAGACCGGTTAAATCCGTTTGGAACCAGTTCAAATTTGATCATGGTTCAAAAACAGTTCAAGCCACTTTATTTAAAGGGGAATTTATGGTAGAAGAATCGATTGGACAGGTTTTAACCGGCTTTAAACGTTTCAAACTGGTTTAATCCGGTTCAAACCGGTTGCATCCGTTTCAAACCAGTTCACACCTGTTTATCCTGGTTCAAAAGCGGTTAAACTGGTTTATTACTAGCCGATTTTACGGCCTAAGACCCGATTGGACAGGTTTAAACTGGTCAAACTAAATCAGTCTAGTTCAAACCGATTACATCCGTTTCAAACTAATGCAAACATGCTTATAATGTTTCAAAACCAGTTCAAAATGTTTATAAGGAGGTTATTTTATTGCCGAAGACTCGATTGGGTACGTGTTAACGTCCTTTAAACGTTTAGAACTAGCTCAATCAGGTTTAAACTGTTTCAATCCGTTTCAAACAATTTCAAACCTCTTTATCCTGGTTCAAAACCAGTTCAAACGGTTTGATTTCAAGGGAGTTTTATGGCAGAAGATTCAAATGGACAGGTGTTAGCTTTTCAAACTGGTTCAATCCAGTTAACACCTCTCAAACCAGTTCAAACGTGGTTATGCTCGTTCCAAAAAAGATCATATTGGTTTATTACAAGCCGATGTTATGGCTTAAGATTCGATTGGGCAGTTCTCACCCGGTCTTAACCGGTTTAAACCGGACGAATCTTATTCAAACCTGTTCAATCCGTTTCAAAATACTTCAAACCTGTTTATTCTGGTACAAAACCAATTCAAGCCAGTTTATCACAAGCCCATTTTGTGGCTTAAGACTAGAAAACAGTTCAAACCGGTTCATTACAAGCCGATTACATGGCTTAAAACTCGACTGGAAAAGTTCTAACCGGTTCAAACGGGTACAGTCCGGTTCAGTATGGTTCGAACTGGTTCCATCCGTTCAAACCAGTTTAATCCAGTTTATACTGGTTGAAAATAAGTTAAACCGGTTTATTACAGGATGATTTTATGGCTTACGGCTCGATTGCAAAGGTTTTCAATGGGTTTGAGCTTTTCAAACCGGTTTCAGCCGTTTCAAACCAGTTCACACACAGGTTCTCTGATTCAAAACCAGCTCAAACCGGTTTATTACAAGCCGATTTCATGCATTAAAATTCGATTGCAAAGATTTAACCGTTCTTAATTGGTTCAAACCTTATAAATCCGGTTCAAACCGATTCTATCCCTTTCAAACCAGTTTTCTTTAGTTCAAAAACAATTCAGATTGGTTAAGTACATGACTAGTTATGGCTTCAGACGAGATTGGAAAGGTTTTAACCGATTACAGGTTTAAACCTGCTCAATCCGGTCCAAACCGGTTCCATTTTTTTAGTCCAGTTCAGACCAGTTGTTCCGGATGTGAAAACCGAGTTCAAACCGGTTTCTTACAATCGTATTGTTTTGGGTTATGACTCGATTCCAAAGGTTTAAATCGGTTTTTTGGTGTTCAAACCGGTAGAATCCGTTCAAACTGGTTCCATCCGTTCCAAACCAGTTTAAACCAGTTTACCCTGGTTCTAAACCAGTTCAAACCGGATGACTCCAAGCCGATTTCATGGCTTAAGACTCGATTGGAAAGGTTTCAACCAGTGCAAACGAGTTCAATCAAGTTCAGATCGGTTCCATCCGTTTCAAAGTTGTTCAAACCAGCTTAACCTGGTTCAAAACAGTTCAAACCGGTTTATTACAAGCCGATTTCATGGCTTAAGGATAGATTATCAAGGTTTTAACCGGTGTTCATCGGTTCAAACCGGTTGAATCAAGTGCAACCCGATTCAATCCGTTTGAAACCAGTTCAAAACAGATTTCCGCGGTTCATAAACAGTTCAAAGGTTTTGAATGGTTTCAAGTGGTTCAAACCGTTTCAATCCGGTTCAAACCGGTTCCATCTGTCTGAACACTAGTTTAAACCAGATTATCCTGGCTCAAAACCAGTTCGAACCGGTTTATTACAAGCCGATTTCAGGGCTTAACATTCGATTAGAAGGTCTGAACCGTTCAAACCGTTTGAAGCCAGTTCAATCCGGTTAAAACTGGTATCATCCGTTTTGAACCAGTTGAATCTAGTTGATCATTTTCAAAACAGTTCAAACCGGTATATTATAAGTTTACTCTTGGCTGAAGACTCGATTGCAACGGTTTGTACCGAACTTAACCTGTTCAAACGATTCAATCCGGTTTCAAACCGGTTTCATCCGTTTCAAACAAGTTGAAACCAGTTGATCCTGGTTGAAAAACATTTCAAATCGGTTGGTTACAAGCCGACTTCATGGCTTAAGACTCGATTGGAAAGGTTTCAATCGGTTACAACGAGTTCAGACCGATTCAATGCGGTTCAAAGCTGTTCCATTCGTTTCATATCAGTTCAAACCAGTTTTATCTTTCTCAAACTGGTTCAAACCCGTTTATCCTGGTTCAGAACCAGTTCAAACCGGTTTTTTCCAAGCCAATTTTGTGGCTTAAGCCTCTTTTGGACAGGTTTTGACAGCTTTTAAGCACTTCAGACCGTTTCAATCGGCTTAAAACCGATTCCATCCGTTTCATACAGTTCAAACAAGATTATCCTGGTTCAAAACCTGTTCACACGGGTTATTTCAAGCCGAATTTACGGTTTAAGGCTCCATTGAACAAGTACAGTCCGATTCAAACCTGTTACATCCGTTTCAAACCTGTTCAAAAAAGTTTGCCCTGGTTCCAATCCTTTTCAAACCGGTCTATTCCAAATCGATTGTACGTCTTAATTCTCCTTAGACTGGTTCAAAAGCATTTCAAACCTGTTTATTCCAAGCCGATTTTATGTCCTATTTTTCTACTGGACATGTTTGACAGGTTTCAAGCGGTTCAAACCGATTCAATCCGGTTCAAACCGGTTCCATCCGTTTCAAACCACTTCGAACCAGCTTATCCTGGTTCGAAACCAGTTCAAACGGGTGATTTCCAAGACGATTTTGTGATTTAAGGCCCTATTGGATTGGTTTACACCGTTCTAAGCGGTTCAAACGGGTTCGATTTGATTCAAACCTCTTCCATCCGTTTCAAACCAGTTCAAACCAGTTTTGGGGACGTTCTTTGCCTTGCGTCAAAGCGGCATATTTCAAGGCGTGCAGTCCTCGTGTCACCGTCAGTTTCGAAACGGTGGCCACCGAACGAAAGGCAGATTTCAGCATATCTCTTAAACTATGTCCTCGCTGTCGAGCGACTCCTCGGTATACTGAACACATGACTTAGAATTCGTTAGAGAATCCTTTTCGAAAATGGAGTTTCACCGTGACTTTCCCTTTGAAGAATGGAATATTTTGTCCCAGATCTCCTTTTATACCAATGTTGACAGTGTCATAAATACGACTTACTGACGGGTAAATAATGAAGATGTATAAACTCACGGTGAACGTGAAAAGTGTTTCCACCTTCCTCGCCATTCGTTGTGACAGAATCCACTTTGAAAGAAATGGCTGTCAGTAACATTGCGGCTGTGTGTCTCGCCACGTTGTACTCCACCATATCGGAGTACACAAAACTCAAATTCAGTCCTTCGTTCAGTTCTACAGGGGATCTAAAATACTTGTAAAATTCAGTATTGCTGTTGATCTTCGAGTTGAAATTCGGTGCCATTTTTGCATCTCCACCCAAATTTCAAACAAACTATGATTAAAACTGATGGACAACGTTTGGGTATCCTTAAATTTCATCGGCAGGCCACGAGCCACTTTATGGTACTCGACGGTGACACTTCGTTTGGCTTTGTCTAGGGCTTTGCCAAACACTTCCTCAAACCTGGAAGCAATCTTGTCCATCAAATGTTAACCGCTAAAATAATAGCCTGCCGAAATTTTTACAGTATAGATAGTGAATGATGGACTGCTTGCTGAATTTTTTATACCAGAAAACCCGATGTCATTCATGGCTTTTTTGCACTTGGTCGTTCAGGATTTTGACGTCGAAAGTGTTTTGATTTTCAGTAATGTTTTTAATTTGTGTGGGATGAATGATTTCGACCAAAGCCACTTACCAATGGGCTTCCTGATCCAATTGAATGCCCTGGGGTAATTTGGCCGTGAAACAGCACAAAAGTATTGTAAGGAAACACATCCATGGAACTGTCACTGGGTAACGTTAAGTAAACTTGGTTATTCATAATTCCAGAGTTCTGCTGTCCGAGGGGTCACTGGAGATAAGAGGAGTGTCTAAAAGAGGATTGTTGTTGTTATTGTGATTGTTGGGAGGGTGACTGGCGTTGGGCGCAAGACTCTCGCTGTTACCGTTAGAGTATTTCAGGGAAGGATTGGGAAGAAGGTAACCGATGCAACTGCTCATTAAAATGATCCACAATTGTTTGTCTCCTTGTTGCAAACTCACATTGGCAATGGCAGCACCGATGACACAATACACCACAAAGATTTGTCAGAAAAAAAAACGATTTGCGTTTTAGGCACACGTTCTCCACACCACACCCACAAGATCTTGTAGATCTTGCACAGAAGAACTCGGTGAAGGAGTGGTACTGCTATGGTGGATTAGGTTGTGTTGAAGGGCATGATGGTCACTTCTTTCTTTTATTCGATGACTTGCAAAGCGTCTATCCAAGAATCAAAACTGGGAGGTTATCCTTTCCAACGTACTTTGACTTCTTTGACACGTCGTTTTCCCACTTTACGGGTTCTTCGATCGAGAATGCTTTCGACATCGTGCACTTCGTCTTCTTTTTTGGTCACGCGTTGCAACTCGGGCAAGTAAAACGTTCCTTTTAACACTTCCCCGTTCATGTCTTCCAATTTATAGACGGCAGGATGACGGCTACGCACTCGTCCAGTGACACGAAACAGTTCGGTGGTCCAGTTTGGTAAGTAATCTTTGTCGAAAGTCCGGTTGGTTTTGCGTTTGTTTTGCCAATGCGCACCCAATCTCCCTTCATCAACACTTCACCTTTCTTGGGGACAGCCACAGTCGGGGACGTACCAAACAGGCGCTCGAAGACGGTCACTTCGTTGTCGGGAGTCACTTCTTGTGGGGCTCATCCGATGCTCCGATGCTAAGATTGGTTGTACGCTTGGACCAGGTACGGTAAGACGTCGATGTACTTGACAGTGTATTGATGCGTAAAATATTTCTGCATGCGTTCTTTCAAGGTGCGTTGAAAACGTTCCACAATGCTGGCTCTGGTTTCGGGATTCTCGGTGGTGAAAAAATGAATGTCTCGTTTCTTTAATTCTTTTTGGAAAGCTTGGTGACTTTGTCGGTTTGCCATCGAAGAGGGTGACGACCACTTTGTTTCAACACCAGTTTTAAGGCTTGCACTAACTCAGTGCCCGACTTGGAAGTCAATGGCACAACCCAGGCAAATTTGGAAAAGACGTCGATGACACAAAACAAATATTTGTACACAAAATTGTAGGTGGCCTAATGAGACACATCCGCTAAATCAGCTTCCCATTGATGATCGATGCACTCCACTCGGGTGCGAGTTCTGGAAAATTTTCGTCGAATGAGTTTGTGTAAGGTGTACGTGGCTTGTTCTTGTAACCATCGTTGCACTTGAGGTAAACGGACACTTTTGAGTCGGATTTGGCAGCACGATACAATTTCTGAACTCCACCGTATCCCGCAGGATGGGATGGATCGTAGCAAATGCTGGCTAATAAATTCTCCATCAGGACTTTTTTTAATAAGTCACCCACTCTTCACTGATGCTAATTTGCTTGGGGTGAGGTGATGGTTTGGAAACGGCTTTACGTGTCCAACGTGCCACGAGAGTAGAAGTTGAGGATAGTGGTGGTGCTGGTGCTGGTGGTAATGGGATGGTTTTTGTCTTGAATTCTTTCTTCACTTCTGGGTTCCCTTATTTCTTTTTCACTTCTGTCGAAGGAGGAGTGGACATCATCTTTTTAACCCAAGCTTTGAGTTCTTCTCGTTGTGGTGTGGGGGAAAGGGTCAACAAGGACGCTGCAATCTTACTAGGAATGGAAGATGCTGACGGTGTTTGAAAGACTTCTCGTGCCTCTTCTTCCTCAGGCATCCGTGGGGTTGCGTGTCTTGGTCACTGGGGAGGGGGTGAAGATGGACTTTTCGTCAGGGTCTTAAAAGCTTTCAGAGTCGGTTGAGCTGTTTAGTCTAAAGCTTTCTGGTGAAAGAGCTGAAGTCGTTGAAACACTTGACCGTACCGTTGCGATTTTTCCGTTTCTGACATAAATCGCTGTGATCCATCAACGATTGCAGTTCGTGTTGTAATTGGGACATCTCGGTCAAATGAGGATTGGGAAGAAACTGCGGGGTCCGTTGTTCTTGCCAACGATGGAATTCCATTCATCGTTTGTAAGGTACTAAAGTCATTTTTCGTCTTTCCATCAGATTCCAAAGATCACGTCTGAGATCTTTTGACTCCAGAGGCCCCTTTTATCTTCTTGATCCTTTATTATCTTTGACCTATCCCTTGTGAAGCAGCAGCTCCCACGAGTCCTGTAACCAGTGGTCCCAATACCCCTTTGACAATGGGTCCTAACAACAGGTGCACAAATTCTCCCCGTTGCACCAACATCTTTTCCTTTTGAGGGCTGGGTATTTTCTTTTGGACCATTTGGCGAAGAAAGTGTCGATGCTTGGCTATGCATTCTTTCTGATGTTGAGACAATGGTATCGTGCTTTTCAAGACATTCAGGCAACATTCGAACACGGTATCGACGACGTCTTTGGATGCGGTGGGAATGAGTTGTTTTCACATGGGTGGAGGGGCTTTGGACAGAATGGACAACACCTCTCAATGTTTGGCTAAACGAGGAGGCAGTCCTTTCTTTTTCTTTCCTTTGGGGGTAGAAGAGGGATGGTTTCTGGGGGGTGACATCTTTGTTTGTTCCGGAGCACACACAAAAAATACACTGACGTCGATGACTTGGCACACTTTCTTTTATCTTATTTTTTGGTGGAGTATTTTTGGAGGAGTTGGTTGGGTGTGTGACCAGTCGTTTTGACAACCTCTTTGACTCTCGCTTCGTCAAAAATGTGACGACTTTTTATATCGCCAAACAATTCTCGCCTTTGGATGCTCTTCTTCTTTTTCTTTGGACGATGGAGTCTTTCTAGGGTAGATGTCGACGCTTGGCTAAGCGTTGTTTCGGATGTGGGGTCCAACGACGAGACTGTCCTTTTCTTTTTCCTTTTCCTTTTTGGACAGGAGAATGACGATAGTGGTGATGGTGTGCACTCCTGGTAGGTGACGTCGATGACTAGGCACACGTCCTTTAATCTTTTTTGTTTGATGTAGTATTTTTGGAGGAGTTGGTAGGGTGTGTGACCTTTCTGTTTGACGACCTCTTTGACTATCGCATCATCGCCATAAAGAGAAAATCCTCCCTTTTGGTTGCTCCTCTTTTTCTTTGGACGGTGGGGTCTTTTCTGGGGTAGACGTCGATGCTTGGTTAAGCGTTTTTTCGGATGCCGAGCCAACCGACGAGACGGTCCTTTTCTTTTCCTTTTCCTTCTTGCACATTAGAACGACGATGGTGGTGTGCACTTCTGGTAGGTGACATCTTTTTGTGTTCAGGAGCACAAATAAACTGATACCCATTGTTTACCCCAGATCTATTTTATATTGGAATGCGTCGCCACTGAATGTCTCTCCGTCGTATCAACTTCATGACAGGCATCACGGGTCGTTGGGGCGTTCGCAACGGAATAAATCGCGTCAGTTCTTGCTTGGATAAATCAAGTAAACTCTGTAACATACAAGATCTCTCTTGGACTTTGATGTTGGGGGCAGGTACTTTGTTAGCAGCTGCCGCTGAGGCTCAAGAGGAGGATGGTGTCTACGCTGGAGGAGAAGTTCCTGGAGACACGGGTTTTCTTTTTTTCATCAAATGGGGAAGAACGGGTGTCAAATTGGGTTTGGCTGGCATCACTAGCAACGGGGAAGTGGGAGAACCTGAGGCTACTGTAGACGCGGTCACCGTCGCTTGGGAATGAATTATTGCGCCCGGACTGTAGTGTCTCTCTTGCGGAAAGAAGTTGTTTGCTGGGGTCTTTTCTTGGGAATTTTCTTTACTTTTCCTGGGGCTGTGACCTGGTCTTGACACCACTGCTCTTTTTCTTCTGGGTACGTTTGGGTCGGGGAGTGGCCTTTTTCTTGGGGATGACTTCTGGGGCATTCGGATCCCATTTTAAGAAGAAGCGAATGATGACACCTCCTACAGAACAACTACCTCCAGGTTTCAGAATGATTTGCTTCCCATAAGGGAAACATCAGTTTTTTTTTTGCAATGGTGAGGTAAACGGGAAGTTACAAGCCCGTGGGAGGCAAGACTTTGCACTTGATCAATCCTTTGTATCGTCGAATGTTTTCCAGGTCAATGTGTTTCGTCAGCAATTGTGGGTGCCCTGCGGGAAAATGACAATATTTGCACACGTAAGGATACAGCGAACACACGTCCAAGTACTTGATTTCTTCTCCTTTCTCCTCGTCGGCGTGGTACAGCAAACAGGTGGCATTCGTTTGTCCTCCATACAAACTGTCCCGCGGGTTCAGAGGGTCCACCAGCTTGTAATCTTCCACTATACGTTTAAACTCGGGATCGGCTTTCAAACGGTGATCGTACTCATGTTCCCACATTTTGATCACTTGGTATCCTTGCTGTTCTAACTTTAAGCGTCGCTGACAAGTGGCCTCTTACAAGTCTTCCATGGTACGTTGTAAAAACTGATTTTTAGTTTACCGTTGACGGTAGCAGATGGGACATCCGTGAAATAAGCAACCGTTAAACTCGTAGACGATCTTGGGGTTTTCTAAGTCCCAACCATCCACCGAATACGTTCCACTGGTCTTTTCACCTCCTCCGTTTCGGGCGTTTTAGATCCATTTGTCTTCCTTGTCCCAAAGGTAATGTAGCCAGCGTAGAGCTTTGACCGAGTATTGACGTTTGACAAAATTGGTCTATTGAGGGCGTGTGACAGCCAGGGTCTTCTCGGGCATGAATCGTTTGTGGTATACTAAGGAACACGCTTTGGCAATGGTGCAGGCTTTTATCAAAGGATCGACCCCTCCGTGCTCCATGAACAATTCTCGAAATTTTCCACAGCATCGCCCTAAAATGTCCACGTCGGAACAACAATACTTTAACATTTCTTCCTGAAAGTCGAAGGGGTCCGAAGCGTGAGTTTGGTACCAAGCGTAGAAAGCTTCTAGTTGTTCGGTGCGCATGTTATCGGGGTCGTAGTAGTGAGCATCAGGCAAATGGGGTAGAACGGTGTGTTCATTGGTATCGGTATTGAAAAAGTGCGGAAAATAACCTTTGGACATGTCTGTCATTCCAAATGTTTTAGGCATTCGACTCAAAGGTATGGCCAAGTAACTCATTGAATCTTTAAACTGCACTTTTCCCATTTGCATGGAGATGATTTTGGCTCCGTTCAAGGTGACTTTCGGGTGTTCGGTGCATTGTTCCGTATAGTATTTCATAAGAAACTGTCCATCGTATCCCGAGAATTTGTGAGCCATCACCGTGCCATAGCGATGACAATTTCCGTAACGTTCGACGTCTTCTTGGCTCCACGTCTCGTCGATAGGGTCTAAGATCCATTGGCGAAATCGGCCAGCGCGTTAGGCCCTCGAAAGAGTTTTTCACGTCCTCCAGGAATCTTGCTACAGTGCTGGCAATGGCAAAAGATCGGTTCCTGGATGCACTTCTCGCACGCTCGATGAGCCACGCAGAAATTAGGAATGTGAATGCCGGTCTCTTGCATGCATTCGAAATTGAAAAAGATGAAATTCCCTTTCTTGTGGTCAACTTCCTCTTCCTCCTCATTCTGTTGGAGTTGGTATTTTTGAATGTAGCATTCGTGTTCCAAGTCCACGATTTGGTGACAAATGTGACATCGTTTCTTTCCTGGACAAATGTGTGCCTTGGCATTATTGCTACGTATAACTTGTCCACAAAGAAAGCACAATCTCATGAGTTGGCAAGCACTTTTCCGCTGTGAACCTTGTGTCTTTAGATGTTGTTGATAACACGTAGGGCTGACAAAAGTGCGCTAACAAGCAGGGCAATGCATTTGTTTTTACCCATAGTCACATTTCTCACAGTAATAACTGAATCTCAGGAATCCAGTGATAGTGGTAATGGTATCGAAATGTTTATCGTGATGATAGACGTGAATGTATTTTCCATCTTTGAAATCTTTGCCTCGAAACAGCAGACATCCGCCCACTTCTTGAGGGTGTACTTTCAATGTGTAGCGTGGAGCTAAGACGTCTTACAATTTTTGCATTTCAGGAATGCTACAGGCAGTGTCTTTGGATAGGGCAGCTTGCTTAACAGGAGTTCTGCTTCTCTTCTTTGTTTGGCTCGGTTCGATTTTTTTAATAGTTTTCCAGGCTCTTTTCCATTCTGCTGTGTCGTTCTTGTCGGCATACGTTCGTCTCATCACGATTGCACGGGCTAAACACATTTGGTCTTGAGTGTTGTTAATTTGGACGAGGCTATGCTTGATGCTGCGAAGGTCGTTCACCAATAACACTTTTCTGCGTTGTCCAGTCCCTTTGGAAGAGAAACGTGGGTCATGTACAGTGTCGCTTTTCCATCGGTGATGTGAAACTTGTTGTTGGATTGCTGTACGTGTTGAATCTTGTCGATGACTTTGGAAGGTGTCAATTCTGCTGGGCTGCTAAACTCGATCCAAACAGGTGACTTCAAACTGTCGTGATAAATGGAAAGTGTCAAACGATCGTCTTCTCTGGCTCGACATTGCCGTTTCAGTGTGGTTAACAAAGAATCCCACACATCGGTGATGAACCCCTCTGTTTTCTCCAATGGTACGTCTGACTTGAAATCTTTAAATTTCACCGTGTACGTGTAGGACGTGGTTCTAAATTTTCTAGAGGAGCGTTTAACCGTCTCTCGAATGTGGTAGTACTTTCTAGGGGTTACTGGTGAGGGACTTTGGTTTGATGTAGACTATCTGAGTCTGGATGCTGGCTCACTCATGTCATCTTCAAAATCGCTGGCATGGATTTGAGCCAAGACTTCGGCAACTGTAAGAGGCGATAGGTCACGTTTCTGCCTCTTACTTTCTTCTGCTCTCTCCATGAAATGGTGCGATCGTTTCATCTTGATTGCAAAAAGTCAAATGTCTACGTTTTAAACGTCATGGTCCCCTATATATCAATGTAAGGCCAGTACCTTCCCTATATAAATGGTCAGTGTCTTCCTTCAAAGTATTCATTTCACTCTCAATCCTACCAGAAAGATGGAAGAGCCAACACATATCGAACTTCTGATCAGAGTTTTACGAGGTGTCATAAGAAGGTTTTCATCAGAGAAGCCGACGGACTACTCCCCTCCCCCCTTCGAGATAAAGTAAAGATACTTGCTATATCTGTCAGAAGAAAGGGCAATGGTCTTCAGAATGTCCACAACGTCAAAGCAAGACAGATGTCAGAAGAGACAAAGGTCAAGATACCTGTTATCATTGTCAAGAGAAAGGACATTGGTCTTCAGACTGCCCTAAGAAACAACAGGAGCAGGAGGGAGAGAGGGGCTCCGAACAGGATGAATAGGTACGATTTGAAAAGGAAGAACCCAGACACGTCCAGAAAGAGAAGAAAAGAAGACGAGAAGAAAGTAAGGAAGAAAACGAAAACCCTGCGACAGTGAAGAAATTTAAAACAAGGAGAGAGTGAAAAGACAAAGAAGAAGTCTATGAACTTTTTAAAGTGTTGTGAAATTGGATTTTAATGTGTACCAGAGAATATACCAGAATGAAAAACATAAGTTTCTCTTGGTTTTGATTTTAATAATAAGGACCTACACTCACACACTCACACACGTCCATCATGAGAAAAAGGGATTTGAGTTTCATTTGATTCTGGCAAACATTGAGTAGTCTCTTTTCGAGAGAGATGGGTGGCCCTGAAAAGGACCATTGGGTGTTTGTTTTGGGGGTTTTTTAAAAAAACTCAGGAACGGGAAGTAATGAGCTTTAACTGCCTTTTCCTTTTGCCACTGTCAAGGCCTACTTCTGGACCTGCTACACTGTGTTGGTATCTCAGACGTAGTAGGCTAGTTGACGGGGTTGGAGTGTTTGGCTCGGGAAGGTCTTTTTCTCTTGGGTCGTATTAAAGAAGTCTGATACATTTGTTTCAGACACCTTGACTCTGCCAAAATGTCTAAGAGTACCGTTACCGTTTGACTTTTACAATCCTCCTTCTCTCTTAGACCTTGTTTCATCTCTGCTTCTTCTTCCTGTCGTTTTCTTCTTGCCTCTTCTTCTCGCTGTTGCTGTAGAACAAAAAAGGCTTGTTCTGCTTCTTTCTGCTGTTGTAAAAATTTCTCCAATTCTTTTTTATGTCTCTGTTTAAAGTCCTCGACGTACGGTAAGGAAGAAGGCGGCGAAGGTGCTCTTACAGGAACAAATTCTTGTGAAGAAGAGAAAAAATCCACTAAATCCCAATTAAAATCGTTCTCTTCTGGAAGTAGGACTGTGTTTGCTTTGGTAGCCGCTGCTATGCCATCACTTCTCGTCTACAAGGCCGGTGCAACCCAATTCATTGTCTTCGTAGTTTCCGTCATGTTCTAACAATGTCGCATTGATTCACTGGCGCACATATATATATGGAATGTGACGTCACATGTAGCTCTCTTTGGATTGGAAGACAGACTCCGCACTGTGACTGAATTTTGTAACGCCTGTTAGGACTGGTGAAAGAACTCAATCCGTTTCGATCCGCTCTTTCACTATAAATAACCTCGGTTCGCTTAATTCCATTCACCTGTTCTCGTCACAAGATGTGGACTAACATAAAATCGTCTACCCTCCTATCGTCGATGCTGTTGAACCCGGACTATCCCATGTATGTCAGATCATCATGGGCAATTACCCAGATCGCAGAGACAGCCCTTTGGAAACGAAGAATCTATGCGAAGCGACAAGGCTGTCTGAAGCGAGTCTTAATCTACGGTCCAGAGGTCAGACGAAGTTTGAGGAAGAGAAGATCCGTGCGATGCTCTCTATGTTAAATGAATGGTATTAACAAAAAATAAAAAAAAAAAAAAAAGGGCCCTTTTCAGGGCCCCTCGCCTATCTCGAAAAGATGCCTATTCTCTCTTGCCTAAAAAAATTTTAGTCGATTTTTTGTGTGATAAATTTATGTCCATAAATCTATGTATGTCTGTGTCTCTAACCCAGTCTCTAACCACATCTCTGTGTCTATGTCTCTATTTGTCCCTAGAGTAGCGCGTATTCAGGTCAACCCCTTGACACACTGTTCCGCCCGATTGAGGTCAGTCACTTGCAACATTGTTGCCAGTGTAATAGGATCGTCACGTCACCCCTGTTCAATTCCTATTGCCCGTGTTCAGGCCCAATACATTCCCTTTGTTTAATTTCCCTTGTCCGTATACAGGCCCAACTTTTTGTCCGTATATTCCTTGTCCGTATAAATCTTGTCCGTATATCCCCCTAGGGGGGTCCTGTAATATTAATTCCCATTGTCTGTATATCGCTCTCTCCCCCCCCCCTTCACTACTTATAACATCTGTTTGAATCAGTGCCGGATTACCCAATAGGCAGAGTAGGCACCGGCCTATGGGCCCCACGTCTTTTAGGGGCCCCGCGATAATGGATCAAAATAATATTGAATTGATTCGATCTTGACGTATTAGGGGATAATTTGCGAGGGGGGGGGGGGGCGAGATTTCGGCTGCCTAGAGGCCTCCACAGGGTTTAATCCGGCACTGGTTTGAATTCCGATAAGACGATATCTGACGTAACGAGAGTGCGGATATTGTTCTATCCCAGAAGGAAAACCTGACAAAATATTTATTTCGCCTATTTGTGTATCTTTCAAGGGAAACATCTCCATACATTCCCCTATACAGAGAGGGCCGGGAGCAGACAATCACATTACGGCTGATGACCCGAAAGTGGCTATGAGAGAGAGAGCAGCAGGCAGGGCGAACCCTACAAATTGGTTTCGAGCAAATTTTACAAAAATAAAGGTTCCTACAGGGGCTGAAAAATAATGTCAATAACGCTAAACCGAACCTCCTAACTTTTATTATTACCAAAACGGATAATGTTAGCTCATTTTTGTGATTTTATTTTTGACTTTTTGTTTTTATGTTATAATGCGTTTAGTTTACTCGCCGGGTCAATTAATTTTTGTCGGCCACCCTGCCTGCTGCTATAAATTAAACAGCCAGTATAAATATTATTAATAATGGTCGTTATAGGCGAACCTCACTCTGCCAGATTGGCAAGAGAGCGACTAGAGGCAATTAGAAAATATTTACCTACCCGTGATGCAGTTAAACGACAATTACAAGAACGTCAGGAATCTCATGTTGAATTTGAAGAGGATACAAAACAATTATTTAAACCTATTACAGAGACAACTAAACCTCTTCTTCCTGTTTTAGAGAAAACCGCTGAAGCAACTGGAAAAATAGCAGAAAGAACTAAGAAAACAAAAAAGATTCTACGAGAACTTCCAATAGAAATAGCTGCTGCTCAGCCACCGAGGGATATACCAGAATTAATTGAAGGTGATTCGAGTGTTCCCCTTGTTAAACCAAAAACATCAATAAAAAAATATATAAAAAAAAAGCCAGTAACCAAATTTTCCGCACGGGGTCTTATATTCACTAATGATGATCCTATTGGAGTCGCTGCTACAGGATACGCTTATCGTGATCTTTTTTTAGATCCGAATACTCCTGATATTCAAAGGAATAAATGGAATGCTTTTATATTTCGAACCGTTAACAATATAACCAAAATTGCCGGTAAACATCGAGATAATTTTAAAAAATTTGAGGATGATATTAAAAAACATGAAAAGGACTTTATTCGTAAAGGTATCGAGGATAGTGAACAGAGAAGAATATTGGAACAAGAATTAAAAGAAATAGAAGAAATAGAAGAAGAAAGAGAAAACTTTTATGAAGAACAACAATCACCATCGCCACCACAACAACAACCATCTCCATCACGATCACCACCACTACCACAACAACCATTATTATCATTACCACCGCCATTAAAACCAACACCAAAGGAAGAAGCAAAAATACGAGAAAGAAAAGAATCAAAATATTGGTCGCCAGCCTCACAGAAAATTCTTGAAGAACAACATGCATCACCATTACCACCGTCATCAGAGGAAAAATCAAAAAGACAATTAGATATTGAAGGATTAATTAAAAATGCTCATGATCATATCAAAGCATTAGAAAAAGTACATGACGAATCTGTAAGTAAAGGAGATTTTAGTTCTTTGCCAGTATGGCGTAAAAGGATACAAGAATACAAAGATCAAATAAAAAAATATGAAGGAATGTTAGAATCTATAAAGAAAGAAGGAAAAGGTTTTTCTACTGGAGGTGATTTTACTCTATGTCCTAATAACGTTATCTCTGACGTTGAACGTCTGGAAATACTCATTGGAAGAAAACGAGCTGGTAATAATTCTCCAGAAATAATTAATGAAGCAGCTGATATTTGCAGACGATTATTTACCGGTGGTATCATGGACGTTGATGTTTATCAGTCTCTTATTAATGAAATTGCCGATGACTACTACAGTGACTGAGTACGTAATTAAATACAATTACTATAATAAAATGATCGTACATGGTACTCAACGTGGACCAACCATGGTCAGGGTAATAAATTCACGATTACCAGTATACAAGACAACCTACGGAGATGGACTAGGTGATGTTGTTCAGGGTCTATTTAGAAGGATAGCCCCAAAAGCAATACCGATCGCAAAACAACTGGGAATGAAAGCTATTGATGTTGTTCGTGAAAAAGGTATTGGTGCTATGGGTAATCTCGCTGGTAAAGCATTTTCAGCGATCAAAGATAGACTAACACGATTAATACGACGAAAACCTCAACTACCAGTAAAATTACCTAGTACTGAAGTAATGCCTGCAAATGTCAGTAAAATAATAAATCAAGTTGCTAATCAAAAACTAGCAGAGTTGTCTGATGTACCAATGTCAGAAAAAGAAAAAAATATAACCGCTAGTCTGATAGCAGGAAGTGGTCTTCGTTTTAGACGATAATAATTATAATAAAGATATTTAAGCGCATATCTGATCCCGCATTCGACATGGACGCACCAGTACTCAAAGATGAGTCTGTGCGTGATTATCAATATTATTCTTATGACGCTCGAATTCCAGATCAGCGTGGATGAATTGAACTTCAGGTTCAAGATACAAGTAGGTATTTCTTACCCACTGAGGCTTTTATTGAGGTTGGAGGTGAAATTTTAAAAATGGATAATACTACATATGGAGCCAATGACATATTTAATTTTGTTAATAATGGTATTATGGCGTTATTTGACAGCTCCACTTATATGATTGATGGTAAAAATATTGAATCAATTCAGAAAGACGTTGATGTTGCTACAACAATATTGGGTTTAGCAAGATACAGCGACGATTATTCAAGATCAGCCGGTCCATCAATGATGTTTGCAAAGGATACAACTGACCATCCTGAATACAGACAGCATAAATTAGTACAAACACCGCGTGCTACTGCATCCGATCCACAACCAGCGGGAATGATACCACGGCCTGCTGATGCATTTTCGTTATTGCAAAGTGTTAATTCCGATTTTAATTTAGGATTTGTAACACGTCGATCAATGTTGAAAGGTAATAGGAGATTTTCATGTGCAATTCCACTTTCACACATATTTGGATTTTGCAGAAATGTCAGAAAAGTTATTTTCGGAGCTAAACATACTGTTGTACTCGTACGAAAGGCTACAGACGATGATGCAATATGGCACCCCGCTGGTGCTGATCCTGCTGCAACTGTTGCACTTCATGGTAAAGTAGTATTAACCAAACTTTCATTATGGATGCCGGTGATGACTCCATCAATATCTGAAGAAGATTGGTTACTTGCTTTTATGAATCAAGGTGGTAAATCAGCGTTATCATGGTTGACAATGACCACAGATGCTATCCAGAGTAATATTGATGGTTTATTTACGTGGCAGATAGCATCACAACAAGGTGTTTCTGCACCACGGCATATTTTTATTGCATTACAGAATAATGCACGAGTAAATAATCAACTACGTAGTATTATGATATTTGATAATCTTGGTGTTTCCGAGGTTTCGTTAAGGATAAATGGGCATCAAGAACCGTCTGAAGATATTTTATTGAATTTTGATCAAAATCATGTAGCACGTGCATATCATCGTCTGATGACGTTTATGGGACGTGATCAAAATATTGATACTGGTTTACAAATATCACAATTGGATTTTACAACCTTATATCCAATTTATTACTTTTCGCTCGAACATTTAGATTTATCCAGACAGTCAGTAGTTGATATACATTTTCGAGCTCGCGTGCTGAAGCCAGTAGGGGCAGTAGGACCACCAGTAGCAGAAGGTATTGACAATTGCAGAGCAATTGCTGTTATACTCAGCGATAAATCGATGTTACTTGAAGGTGTTGGTGGACGAATGAGAGTAGTTGATGCTCCAGTAGAAAATATGTAATTAGATCGTTTATGAATATTATAATGTCGTATAATCACGTTAGTGTTAGTCTGACTCCTGGTCAGATTGAAAGGATACAATCAGCATCAAAAAATGACTGTGGATTAAAAATATTGCTAAAGAAAGAGCAGATGAGTGGCTCAAATAAATTATCTCTTACAGAACGTCAGCTCAGGCATTTCAATGAAGCCAAAAAATCAAATAAAGGTATAAAACTTAATCTTTCTGCGGGTGCCATTAAAGACATCATTAAGACGGGTGGTATATTTTCACTTCTTGCTGCTATACCAGCATTAATAGCCGCTGCAGCCCCAGCTGTTGCAAAAGCAGCTGAATTAGGCGCTGTTGGAACCGCTGCTGGAATGGCATTAAAGAAAGCAACAGGAAAGGGAATCATACACGCAGAAAGCTCAAAAAAAAAAAAAAAATCACGACAAAAACAACACGGAAGACGTCTAAGAGCACCAAACGTACCACAGCCGGGCCGTCTAAG
The DNA here is from genome assembly GCA_016617855.1 of Megalonaias nervosa. NCBI lineage: Eukaryota > Metazoa > Mollusca > Bivalvia > Unionida > Unionidae > Megalonaias > Megalonaias nervosa. The sequence goes on along the minus strand of JAECUM010019102.1, from coordinate 2,586 downwards.
ATTATCAGACCCAGCTTACGGTCGGGGTCTAAGATTACCAGGGACTCCACATTCATGGTACGGAAAAGGCCTAAGATTACCAGGGACAGTTTACTGATATCTCCTATGTCCAATTTTGATTTACTAGATGCTGCTAAAAAATTAAAAATAAAAAATTTTAGAGGAGTTTTTATGCGTGATCAATTACCGAAACAACCAAATAATATTGAAACCGGTATTATTAATCTCGATAAAAACTCTGGTTCAGGTACACACTGGGTTGGATATGCAATTGATCCACGTGGAATTATTTATTTTGATTCATATGGACTAGCACCACCAAAAGAATTTTTAAAGTATATTAGCGGCGATCAAAGTACTCCAATATGGTATTCAACGCTACCAACACAAACATTAACTGATCCACCAATATGTGGTCGAGAAGTACTTAACGTACTTGATGCTGTATCAAAATCAACAAAACCACCTCACAAAGTTGTACATGAATATACTACGACGTCACATTTAAACAGACATTAGTAAATATAATGGTGGACATTTACGGAAGATCTTCTCGTGGTAAAGGTCAGCAGCAAGCTGATTTATCTAAATACGCAACTCTCGATCAGCTCAGAAATGAGATTGATGATTTATTAAACATAACCAGTGTTGATCAAAACGAAGTAGTTGTTTTTCAGGATAAGGAAGGACGATTAAAAACTAGTAATATACAACTGCCAGATGTACTTATACGAGTTCCTAATGCTGTTGTTAATAATATAGTTACTTTTACTGATCAGGGTAAAATACAAGATTCCGGTACGTCAGCCAGCGATTATATTAAGAAAGCTGGTGATTCGTTTACGGGTGACATTATTATGAATCAAAATAAAATTATAGACCTTGGAAACCCAGTCACAGATACAGACGCCTCAATAAAGAAATATGTCGACGATCAAGAATCTAAATACGTATTGGCCAACGGCGGTATAATGCGTGCATTTCTCAACATGAATAATAATGGTATTAATAATCTTAGAACACCGGAATATGATTTTGATGCTGAAACGAAAAAGTATGTTGATGATAAGGGAATTCCTATTTCAACTTCGTTAAAAACAATCGGTGATGAAATTACTACATTTAGTGCTACTTTTTCTAGACATGTAGAAACCTTCTTAAATTTTCGTAGAAATGTATACAAAACCATTAAAGATTTTTTTGGGAAACAACCAACCGTTGACATAAAACTCTCCGACGTTAACATGAAACTCAATGATATTGTCAGTGGAATACCTAATATTGTTCAAAAAACTAATCTGATTAAAATTCCACACAGACAAATTAAAAATATCGTGTACACAGTAGCATCAGGACTAACAACATGGTCACAGCAAAATAACACTATTAAATATACCGCGGAGGTTACTGGTGTTTATAGACTGTCTATATTCAGCTCTGCAAAGTTTAAAATTTATACTACAACATTTCCGTGGCGTCATTCAACAGATCCGTTCTCTGGAGTTGTATCTATAGTGTTAAATAAAGATACTGAAGAAATATTTTTACTGGAAGCAGATGATCAAACAATAACCGCAACGTCTTACTGGTGGTGTTTGGAATTTGTAGCTGAAACACCACAATTAGTCACTTAATATAACAATAATGGATCAATCTCAGTCTCACATCGACGTTCAACGTTACAGATGCAATCAAGTATATGAGCGTCTGACTAAACTAAATAATTTTATTGATTATTATAACACGAAAATAAAAATATACAAAAGGCGTATAGTTGTTATTGATGTAGTTGTTTACTCGGTTTCTGCTGTTATTGCTGGAACAGGATTATTATTATCAACATTGACGATGACAGCACCTGCTGTTATAACCATCATTGTTTCAGCATCAGCGACTATTGCTGGAGTTCTCGGTGTTATAGCCAAAAAGATAGATACCTGTACAAATGCTAAATTGCACGATTATATGATTAAATTACATACAGTGGCAGATGCATGTTCTAAACTATCTTTGTACATTTCTTCGTGTGTCAGTGATGGTGAAATATCCGATACTGAATTTGCGATGATGATGAAAACTTATGATGACGCATTTAAGGTGATCGCCAATGATTTTAATGAATTAAATAATAATGATAATAATAATGACAGACAGGGAGTTACTTCAGCAGATCGTCACTAATACGACTCCGTCAAAAACTACTATGATATCGTTAAGTTCGACCAATCCTGAGTTTAGTGTCAACTTTCCAACCGCAATTCCTGCAAAAGAAATAGCATTAGCACAATTGCGAGTTTATTATAGATGGCCAAATATTAGATCAAAATCATTTGGTGGACTACAGCCAAATAATTCATTAGTATTTGCTAATAAGAATAAGCCTGATGGAACTCCTGATTGGCAAGTAGTTGCTATTCCAACGGGCAGTTATCAAATAGAACAGATTAATGATGAGTTCCAACGCAGAATTAAATCTATTACAGGAAAAGAATCAAAAATAGCAATTACTGTCTACGAACCAACACTATCTGCGGTTATTGAAATAAATTTCCCTGATTATTCCGTAGATATTTATCAAAGTTCGAT
>JAECUM010019101.1:0-48161 GCA_016617855.1 Megalonaias nervosa | reverse complement strand
AATTTCAACATCGGCAGATTCAGAATAATTAATTATATTTTCTTGTTTTATCCTCCATGTTCCCCATTCACCATTACCAAGTAGCGGTTTTAACAAATCTGTATATTTTTTATTTATGTAGAACGAATCCGTGGCGACTCTGACAGCATCACGAGAAAATCTATTTATCATAGACATTAGATTTATAGAAACATATGCCAACATAGATGATCTTAAATGAGTAAATTGTGGTGAGTCACCATCAAGATAACTCACAATTGTACCTAGTTTGGTTCCGTCTGACAAATAAGCATTACTCCGATTTATAAATGTATTTTTTTCTGTTGTATCAGCAATTATAAAATGGAGTTCAGCATCGTCCATAATCAATCTTGTACAGTGTCTTTTATGATCATATGCTCCTCCTTGAGTAAATTTACCAATTATCTTTCTACCAAGATCTTTTGCAAGTTTCTCATCATGCTCGTCCCTGCATTTACGTATATTATTAGTAATTTTAATAATGTCATCTTCATTAAGATTAGGGAATTCTTTCCTGGCATCGTCAATATTAAATCTATTTGGTTCTGGTAACCAATCTTGCTTCTGTGACCGATACGATATAATTGCCTCACTCACCTTCAATAATGTTAAAATTCCAACATCAAGCATATATCGCAATAGTACTATTGGAACCCAACATTTTTCTGAAAAATGTCTTCCAAACCAAGCATAAGTAATCGGATGGAGATTTTCTGCAAACTCGAATGATTCTACATGAGCAAATCCGGTTAAGTCAAAATCTGGTAAATGTCCGTTTATCGCGACCCTGGTCATCTCGTGTGATGGATGTCCAAATATCTTAAAGTATTCAGAACATTCTCCGTATCCAAGAAAACTTCCAGGATAACACGCTACCATATCAACAGATATAACGTCATTATACTTATATTTATTATTCCACAATCCTCCATGTCCATATTCTACACAGCTTTTCTGGATATCTTCAAGAAACTCCGATCGTGTTGGTTTCCATAAATTTTTTTCCTGAGCGAAATGAGCCGCTACAGATGGAACTGTAAAACAATTATTTAATAATTGTCTAACTTTGACATCGTCTGAAGTATATTTCAGCGCAAGATTTTCCATTTCTACATTAAGAGATTCTATACGGTAAATATCACCATTAGGCCGTACAAACTGATCGTAATGATCATATTCTGAACTTTGAAATAACCAAACGGATACAGGGTCACTTTTACTGATATTTTTGATAAAATCAAATATATGTCCATCATAAAATTTAACCGCTCTATCTCGTGGAAATATTGTTACTGCTGAGGTCCATGCATGTGAATTATGATCAATAATATCTATTGGAGCTCCATTTTTTATGTATTTTGGTTTATATAAAATCTCTCCTGTCAGCGTCTTTACTGTTATTGGAAATCTTAATTTCTTTTCTAGATCAGCAACATCTTTAATAGATGCTCCAGTATCTTTAACTGATTCTGCCCATGTATTTATTTTTTTACGCCTTAAATCTGTTAAACCATTACCACGTATCGTGTTTATGAAATGTTCTGTAACTCGTTCAGCTACACAGTTTATTCTTGACTCTGACAGTTTCATTGGCTTTAGATCCCCGACGTCAGGTTTATTATTAAGCGGATATATTGCATATACAACTGCAGTAACTGGATATGCACGTTCATAATATAATTTGTCAATACCGGTTAGTATTCCGGGTTTAGATTTATTATTTAAGAGAACAATATTATTTCCTGGCTGTATGCGTACTGGATCGTGCTTATCACGAATAATCCAAATATCTTCTTCTGTATTTACAATAAATTTTATTAAAATAAAATATTTTTGATCATCAAGGTGATTAATAATTACTTTTCCTCGTTTGTCATTCATCATATTAGTAACATTTCCGACTCTGAATGTTGACCATACATGAGCAGCGCCACTATTATGAAATTCCTTTTTGGCTTCACGAATATGTTCGGTTACATCCTCATTTGTTAATGCCAGATCTTGCATCGAAGTACTAAATTTATATTCTGATAATCAATCGAGATCGAATCTAGCTCTTTTAGGTTCAACTGCAGACAATTCGTTCATATAATTAAGACAAGTATTTAAATTAAAATTTTAGTATATATAATGATTGAAACAAAGAACAAATGTGCTTGGCTTAAAATTGGACATACTTCTACTTGTAATAAATCGTGCGTGAATGAATTCTGCTACTACCATATGCAAAGTATCAAAAATGGAAGTACAGGACCAATACCATGTGTGCAATGTGGTGTTGGAGTCAGAGGAAAAACTCAATTTTGTTTAAAATGTGGCGGAAAAAAATACAGGGAACTAAAACGATATTATGACAAAAAAAATAATACTTCGTCAGGTAAATCTCCTATAAAAACCGTAGAAGATTATCTGGTTAGATTTCAAAACAATGATTTAGACAAATAATATTATTATATAAAAATGACTCAGACAAATCAGACTTATGATGACATGATCGACAATGATATTATAAGATAATTAAGAAAAGAAGCATTTCGTAATAAATACGAATTTGTTAAACATCCAGTATATACAAATTATGAAGCATCCCGAGATGGTGTAATCAGAAACTGTAAATCAAAAAACCCAGTCGGTAGCCTTAGTAATACTGGTTATCTTAGATTTAATGTTGCTGGAGGAAAAAGATACTTATCAAGTAGATTCATATTCGAATGTTTTCGTGAAGTAGTTGAAAATGGACTTGTAGTTGATCACATTGATGGAAATCCCAAAAATAATCGGTTATCTAACCTGCAAGCTATTACACAAAGTCAGAATTCTGCACGTGGAAATACTGGAAAATGTAAAAAGTTTGCAAGAAGATCTATTAAATCCATGAATACAGAAACAGGACAGGAAATAACTTTTTCATCAATGTATGCGGCTGCAAAATATTTTAGCATACATCCACAATCAGTAAAACGTGCTGCAGATAATATTATTAGATCAGCATATTTAATAAAATATGATCAGCCGATTATATTTGAATATATTATCTAACTCTGTCTTCCTAATAAATAAATTGTATATAGTTCGACTCTATATTTTGCCATGAGTACCTTCACCGTCGCTGCTCTCAGTGTCACTTTCATTTTTGACAGAATCAAATAACATAATCTTTCTTAGTTGCATTACACGATTATCCATGATCTTCTTTTTCTCGTATTCACGAGATAGTTCGGATCTAATATTTTCGATCGAACGTGCAAGAGGCGCAAATAGCTTTACCTGTTTTTCATTTACCATTGCCAAGGATTCTAACATAGACTGATAGATTAATTTTACGAATTTATAATTGGATGGTAATGTGTATTTATTGTCGATTTTTCTTTGTTTTAATATTTCATAATCACATAATATTTTTTCAGGATCGAGATTATCAGAGAGATTTATTCCATTATGTTTAAATTTTTTAGTAGCAGAAATAATATCATTAATGTTTTCTTGGTTCATTATATAATAATTATTTCTTTAAAATAAAAAATAATATCAGTCTCTGAATAATTATTAAAAAAAATGTAGTCCCCATAACCCCATGTGAACCCCTAGGTTTCCATATGACATCCTAGCAGGATCAGAAGGTCAGGGAACTGTTTTTTGAGGATGATTGTATGATTATGATTATATATACATATGGTTATGATTTTGATTTTTGAGGACAGCACAAACCCCATGTGACCCCCTAGGTTGTCATATGACATCCTATCAGGATCAGAGGTTACATATAAACTTATCTCTAAGAACTTAATTCTAAGGACAGCACAAACCCCATGTGATCCCCTAAGTTGTCAAACAACATCTTAGCAGGATCAGAGGTTACATATAAACTTATCCTAATGACATATGATTGTATGAACATGAATATATACAAATGGTGATGATTTTGATTTTTGCAGACAGTACAAACATAAACTTAACAATAAACTTAACAACAAACTTAACAATAAACAACAAACTTAACTATAGACGGAATACAACGGGGGGGGGGGTATCTACGTCCAACAGATTTTATACAACTCCCCCCATATAAACCCTGGGGAGTGCAAAATTACACCCACCACGTGGTTACATGGTGGGAAAGTTGTATTATTTTTTTGTTGGGTTTCGTACCCCACAATTAATAGCATCCGTCGCCAAATGCAAGATAAAATATCTTTAGCATTTTTGGAGACTCGAACACACGAGAGTCTGCACAACTTCGATCTACGTCCAACTGTCTTACCACTTCAGCCACTGCTCTCTTATCAATAATACAGTTAAATTTAAGTATATAAAAAATATTTGCGCTATCTCACAGAACTTGTATTACTAATAGAAATGTATAACTGTACTTCAATTTTTCAAAATTCATAAAATAATTGCACGTATGAGTTATAGTTCGTTAAGGTAACAGACAGATGGACTAATACGCTATACATGTATATACAACTGGTTTGTACAGGTAACGACGTAGTAGTAAGGGAAATAATCGTTTAATTTACTCTGCAGAGAGAGATAGCCGAGTTATCTCGCTTTATTATATATACAATTGCTTTAATCATAGAAATTGATTATTATTCATATATTTACCCAGCAGATTATTTTTTGCCCCTGATTATTTAATCAGACGTTCTACGAGCGTATATACAAATTAATATTAAGAGACTCTTGTCTTAGATCCAAAATGTTTCCTGCCTGGTCAGTAAGTTTGAAATTTATTCTTGACAATAATGGATTATGTACACGTAGATAAACTGGATTAACTGGCTCAGATACAATTAATCACCTAGGGCGGATCTTTAGGACTGAATGTATATAGTGTATACCCCTGTTGGGCCTGGTTAGACTTTGAAAGATCTACTTGATAGCTGTCATCAATTACGTCACATACAAGATTGACCGCGATCGTAGATGTTATATTAACAATACCAGGTGAGATATGACGACCTCCACCATGTGGATCATTATTATATTTAAGAATAGTTGGTGTGGGTATTAATTTTTTCCATGAATCACATATTCTTTTAAAATGTTCATCAATAAGATCATTAACCGACTTCTTTAGCTCCTCAGAGTTAAATCCAGGAATTACAAATGTTGGTAGCTGTTCTTCTGTGATTCCATAATATTTAAGAAATACTGTTTTAAATAAACGTTTATAGCTTACTCGCTGAATAGGATCATCTTCATTAACTATATAAGTACTAAGAAATCTATCTACCGGTACGTTTAATGTTTTTTCTCTGTCAACGATAGCCTTATTTACATATTCTAAGTCTGATGCAACCTGATTCAAATGTTTTATTGTTTCAATTATCTGATTTTTTAAGTCATCGTTGTAGGAAGTGCTGATGCTAGAAAATAAATTTCTTAGATCATTAAGTACACGTCCGTGTTCAGATTTAATTGGTCTTGATTTTGAGTTAATTTCTTCAACATTAATTGTTGCTATTCTTGTTGTACCTTTACCCCGAACGAAATCTATAAAATGATTATACTGTGCATAACCACGATAAGCATCCGGAGTCTCTATAAACGGATAAGTTTTTCGATATTCTGGAGGTTTTATAAATTTTTCAACATCTACGACGAAATCAGATCGTTGTGGTTCTGGTGGTCCTTGATAAACCGGTGGACCTTCAGGCCATCCTAATACTGATCTAATCGAACTTTGATAAATATCTACAGAATAATCAGGGGAATTTATTTCAATAACCGCTGATAATGTCGGTTCGTAGACAGTAATTGCTATTTTTGATTCTTTTCCTGTAATAGATTTAATTCTGCGTTGGAACTCATCATTAATCTGTTCTATTTGATAACTGCCCATTGGAATAGCAACTACTTGCCAATCAGGAGTTCCATCAGGCTTATTCTTATTAGCGAATACTAATGAATTATTTGGCTGTAGTCCACCAAATGGTTTTGATCTAATATTTGGCCAGCTATAATAAACCCGTAACTGTGCTAATGCTATTTCTTTTGCAGGAATTGATGTTGGAAAATTGACACTAAATTCCGGATTGGTCGAACTTAACGATATCATAGTAGTTTTTGACGGAGTTGTATTAGTGACGATCTGCTGAAGTAACTCCCTGTCTGTCATTATTATTATCATTATTATTTAATTCATTAAAATCATTAGCGATCACCTTAAAAGCGTCATCATAGGTTTTCATCATCATCGCAAATTCAGTATCGGATATTTCACCATCACTAACACACGAAGAAATGTACAAAGATAGTTTAGAACATGCCTCTGCCACTGTATGTAATTTAATCATATAATCGTGCAATTTAGCATTTGTACAGGTATCTATCTTTTTGGCTATAATACCGAGAACACCAGCAATAGTCGTTGATGCTGAAACAATGATGGTTATAACAGTAGGTGCTGTCATCGTCAATGTTGATAATAATAATCCTGTTCCAGCAATAACAGCAGAAACCGAGTAAACAACTACATCAATAACAACTATACGCCTTTTGTATTTTTTTATTTTCGTGTTATAATAGTCGATAAAATTATTTAGTTTATTCAGACGCTCACATATCTGATTGCATCTGTAACGTTGAACGTCGATGCGAGACTGAGGTTGATCCATTATTGTTATATTAAGTGACTAATTGCGGTGTTTCAGCTACAAATTCCAAACACCACCAGTAAGACGTTGCGGTTATTGTTTGATCATCTGCTTCCAATAAAAATATTTCTTCAGCATCTTTATTTAACACTATAGATACAACTCCGGAGAAAGCATCTGTTGAATGACGCCACGAAAATGTTGTAGTATAAATTTTAAACTTTGCAGAGCTAAAGATAGATAGTCTATAAACACCAGTAACCTCCGCGGTATATTTGATAGTGTTATTTTGCTGTGACCATGTTGTTAGTCCCGATGCTACTGTGTACACGATATTTTTAATTTGTCTGTGTGGAATTTTAATCAGATTAGTTTTTTGAACAACATTAGGTATTCCACTGACAATATCATTGAGTTTCATGTCAATGGTTGGTTGTTCCCCAAAAAAATCTTTAATGGTTTTGTTTACATTTCTACGAAAATTTAAGAACGTTTCTACATGTCTAGAAAAAGTAGCACTAAGTGTAGCAATTTCGTCACCGATTGTTTTTAGAGGAATTTCCTTATCATCGACGTATTTTTTCGTTGCAGCATCAAAATCATATTCTGGTGTTCTAAGATTATTAATACCATTATTATTCATATTAAGAAATGCACGCATTATACCGCCGTTGGCCAATACGTATTTAGATTCTTGATCGTCGACGTATTTCTTTGTTGCGGCGTCTGTATCTGCGGTTGGGTTTTCAAGGTCTATAATTTTATTTTGATTCATAATAATTGAACCTGTAAATGAATCACCAGCTTTCTTAATATAATCGCTGACTGACGTACCGGAATCTTGTATTTTACCCTGATCGGTAAAAGTAACTATATTATTAACAACAGCATTAGGAACTCGTATAAGTACATCTGGTAGTTGTATATTACTAGTTTTTAATCGTCCTTCTTTATCCTGAAAAACAACTACTTCGTTTTGATCCACACTGGTTATGTTTAATAAATCATCAATCTCATTTCTGAGCTGATCGAGAGTTGCGTATTTAGATAAATCAGCTTGCTGATGACCTTTACCACGAGAAGATCTTCCATAAATATCCACCATTATATTTACTAATGTCTGTTTAAATGTGACAACGTAGTATATTCATATACAACTTTGTGAGGTGGTTTTGTTGATTTTGATACAGCATCAAGTACATTAAGTACTTCTCGACCACATATTGGTGGATCAGTTAATGTTTGTGTAGGTAATGTTGAATACCATATTGGAGTACTTTGATAGCCGCTAATATACTTTAAGAATTCTTTTGGTGGAGCTAGTCCGTATGAATCAAAATAAATAATTCCACGTGGATCAATTGCATATCAGACCCAATGTGTACCTGGACCAGAGTTTTCATCGAGATTAATAATACCGGTTTCAATGTTATTTGGTTGTTTCGGTAATTGATCACGCATAAAAACTCCTCTAAAATTTTTATTTTTAATTTTTTAGCAGCATCTAGTAAATCAAAATTGGACATAGGAGATATCAGTAAACTGTCCCTGGTAATCTTAGGCCTTTTCCGTACCATGAATGTGGAGTCCCTGGTAATCTTAGACCCCTTCCCTTTTTTTTGATTCCCTTTCCTGTTGCTTTCTTTAATGCCATTCCAGCAGCGGTTCCAACAGCGCCTAATGCAGCTGCTTTTGCAACAGCTGGGGCTGCAGCGGCTATTAATGCTGGTATAGCAGCAAGAAGTGGAAATATACCACCCGTCTTAATGATGTCTTTAATGGCATCCGCAGAAAGATTAAGTTTTGTACCTTTATTTGATTTTTTGGCTTCATTGAAATGCCTGAGCTGACGTTCTGTAAGAGATAATTTATTTGAACCGCTCATCTGCTCTTTCTTTAGCAATATTTTTAATCCACAGTCATTTTTTGATGCTGATTGTATCCTTTTAATCTGACCAGGAGTCAGACTAACACTAACGTGATTATACGACATTATAATATTCATAAACGATCTAATTACATGTTTTCTACTGGAGCATCAACTACTCGCATTCGTCCACCAACACCTTCAAGTAACATTGATTTATCGCTGAGTATAACAGCAATTGCTCTGTAATTAGGAGTATCTATAATATTTCTGTTAACACGAGCTCGAAAATGTATATCGACTACTGACTGTCTGGTTAAATCTAAATGTTCGAGCGAAAAGTAATAAATTGGATATAAGGTTGTAAAATCCAATTGTGATATATGTAAACCAGTATCAATATTTTGATCATGTCCCATGAACGTCATTAGACGATGATATGCACGTGCTACATGATTTTGTTCAAAATTCAGTAAAATATCCTCAGATGGTTCTTGATGTCCATTTATTCTTAAAGAAACTTCAGAAACACCAAGTTTGTCAAATATCATTAAACTTTTTGTTTGATTACCTACACGTGTATTATCCTGAAGCGCAATAAATATATGTCGTGGTGCTGCTATTCCCTGTTGAGAAGCTATTTGCCATGTAAATAAACCATTAATTGCACTCTGAACAGCATCTGTGGTCATTGTTAACCATGACAACATTGATTTACCACCTTGACTCATAAAAGCAAGTAACCGATCTTCTTCAGGTATTGTTGGAGTCATCACTGGCATCCACAATGAAAGTTTGGTGAATACTACTTTACCATGAAGTGCTCTAGTCGCAGCATCATCAGCACCTGCAACATGCCATATTGCATCATCGTCTGTGGCCTTTCGTACGAGTGCAACCGTATGTTTGGCTCCAAAAATAACTTTTCTGACATTTCTGCAAAATCCAAATATGTGTGAAAGTGGAATTGCACATGAAAACATTCTATCTTTCAACATTGATTTACGTGTTGTAAATCCTAAATTAAATTCTGGATTAGCACCATGAACCACCGGCCACACATCAGCGTCAGCGTTGTTGGCGTTGTTCCTAGGTCGTCTTATATTATATTGTATGCTGTTAGGATGATCAGAAGTGTCCTTTACAAACATCATTGATGGACCAGCTGATCTTGAATAATCATCGCTGTATCGTGCTAGACCCAATATTGTTGTAGCAACATCAACGTCCTTCTGAATTGATTCAATATTTTTACCATCAATCATATAAGTGGCGCTGTCAAATAACGCCATAATACCATTATTAACAAAACCAAAAGCAACATTATTATCGTATTCAGTATTATCCGCTTTAAAAATTTTACCTTCTACTTCAATAAACGCCTCAGCGGGTAGGAAATACCTACTTGTATCCTGAACTTGTAGTTCAATTCGTCCACGCTGATCTGGAATTCGAGCGTCATAAGAATAATATTGATAATCACGCACAGACTCATCTTTGAGTACTGGTGCGTCCATGTCGAATGCGGGATCAGATATACGTTTGAACATATTTATTATATTTACTATCGTCTAAAACGAAGACCACTTCCTGCTATCAGACTAGCGGTTATATTTTTTTCTTTTTCTGACATTGGTACATCAGCCAACTCTGCTAGTTTTTGATTAGCAACTTGATTTATTATTTTACTGACATTTGCAGGCATTACTTCAGTACTAGGTAATTTTACTGGTGGTTGAGGTTTTCGTCGTATTAATCGTGCTAGCCTATCTTTGATAGCTGAAAATGCTTTACCAGCGAGATTACCCATAGCACCAATACCTTTTTCACGAACAACATCAATAGCTTTCATTCCCAGTTGCTTTGCGATCGGTATTGCTTTTGGGGCTATCCTTTTAAATAGACCCTGAACAACATCACCTAGTCCATCTCCGTAGGTTGTCTTGTATACTGGTAATCGTGAGTTTATTGCCCTGACCATGGTTGGTCCACGTTGAGTACTATGTACGATCATTTTATTATAGTAATTGTATTTAATTACGTACTTAGTCACTGTAGTAGTCATCGGCAATTTCATTAATAAAATACTGATAAACATCAACGTCAATGATACCGCCAGTAAATAATCGTCTGCAAATATCGGCTGCTTCATTAATTATTTCTGGAGAATTATTACCAGCTCGTTTTCCTCCGATGAGGATTTCTAGTCGTTCAACATGGGCAAAGACGTTATTAGGACACGGAGTAACGAGACCACTTCCATGAGTAGTAAATCCACTTCCAGTTGCGCCAGGATCTTGATATTCTTCTTCCTCCTCTTCCTTTTTGCTTAGTTTTTGTTGTTTTGAAGATCGTATATTTCCAGATAATATATCTTCTTTAAAATATCCGACTTGTCTTACAAAATTATTAAAATCACCCTTATATCTATCGGTGATTTTATATATACCACGAGATTGTCGAAATATAAAAGGAACCCAATTTTTTTTCAGGAATATTAGCGGTGTCTGGATTTAATAATTTATCACGTTGCGAATATCCTGCTGCAGCGACCGCAACATCGTTTTCTTTAAGTAGTTCACGACCATATTCGGTTAATTGGGATGGTTTTTGTTTTGGCGTAACAATATCTATTACGTCACCGACCTCCTCACGAACTTTGTCAATACCCTCAAGTACTTGTTGCATTTCTTCTTGTAATTGTGGTTGAGCAGCAGCAATTTCAGCTGGAAGTCCCCGTAAAATCCTTTTTGTCTGTTTTGTTCTTTCCGCTATTTTTCCAGTTGCCTCTGCAATTTTCTCAGATACTGGAAGAAGAGGTTTAGTTGTCTCTGTAATAGGTTTAAATAATTGTTTTGTATCCTCTTCAAATTCAACATGAGATTCCTGACGTTCTTGTAATTGTTGCTTGACAGCATCACGAACAGGTAAATATTTTCTAATTGCTTCTAGTCGTTCTCTTGCTAATCTAGATGAATGTGGTTCGCCTATAACGACCATTATTAATAATATTTATACTGGCTGTTTAATTTATAGCAGCAGGCAGGGTGGCCGACAAAAATTGAGTGATCCGGCGAGTAAACTAAACGCATTATAACATAAAAAACAAAGATTCAAAAATAAAATAACAAAAATGAGCTAACATTATCCGTTTTGGTAATAATAAAAGTTAGGAGGTTCGGTTTAGCGTTATTGACATTATTTTTTCAGCCCCTGTAGGAACCTTTATTTTATGAAAAACTTGCTCGAAATCAATTTGTAGGGTTCACCCTGCCTGCTGCTGCACATCAGTCCTTTATTTATTAAGAATTATTCATCATACATTTGTTGAAATATCATGGAGGTGGGTGGGTAAACTGATGTTACTTTGCATTGCTCTTTTCCTTGTCATTCTTTTGAAAATTTTACCCTTAAGACAATGTGGGGCAAGCAGAAGGACTCAAATTCATGCCTTTTCAGTGGAAAAGGGTTGTTTACGATTTCATGATATCTATGATTCAGTTCCAATTTACAGCCAAGCTGGGTTTCTGGCCATGAAACAGCCACCCTTAAATGCTCCATATTCTATTCAAATGAAATACCTTCTCAGAACTGTGGAAGAACAACATGTATTCCTTTGCCTGGTTAGGGCCTTTCTTATGCTTCTATCTGGATAAATCATAATGGAAAATAAAGGGCCTTTCGTATGCTTCTGTCTGGATAAATCAGAATGGGAAATAAAGGGCCTTTCTTATGCTTCTATCTGGATAAATCATAATGGAAAATAAAGGGCCTTTCTTATGCTTCTGTCTGGATAAATCAGACTGGGAAGTAAAGGGCCTTTCTTATGCTTCTATCTGGATAAATCAGACTGGGAAGTAAAGGGCATTTCTTATGCTTCTATCTGGATAAATCAGAATGAGAAATAAACAGCCTTTCTTCTGCTTCTATCTGGATAAATCAGAACAGGAAATAAAGGGCCTTTCTTATGCTTCTATCTAGATAAATCAGAATAATTAATCTTCTCTGGATGATGTTGAAAAGGCTGCCTTCTGGCAGTCTCACCAGATTTGCTCTTCTTTGATTTATTGCCAATCAAAGCAAAGGCTTTTATAGATTAGGTCAGATTGTGTCCTTCCTGGAAGCCATCAAGAATATACTCCTGTCTGCAATAGAGCATCCTATTGACACCAGGTCATCATTTTCCCTCCAGAATGGATAATTCAGCAATGCAAGATACAGTCAAACCCACTCATCTCAACCTTGGTTATCTCGAGATTCCATTTATGTCAAGCATTTCAGTCCGATCAAGAAAAAAATCCTTCTTCGTTATCCTAATTTTTCCATGCTGATCTTGATCCCTGTTAAGTCGATAACCTTGTTATCTTGGGCATAAGTTTCAGTCCAAAGTAACATGTGGACCCACTTATTTTAATGAAATGATTCAAAAGCACTTAAGTTTTCATACATATGTTTAGCATCAACGACACTTTCCAAAAACAATTTTATTTTTTTATTACATTCAGCCATTTCACTGGAGATTCATCATCCATATGTGGAGTCCACAATCTCATTCTCATCAGCCAATGATTCAAGACATTTCTGATTGAAGCAATGAAATTTGATGAATGTTGCATTTTACAGTTATCGGTGATTGGAACACATTTATTTTGTCATGCAAGTTTTGTTTTCTTCAGGTTATTCATAAAATTATATGCATTACTCTATTCTGGAATTTGTGCCTATTTTAAAATTGTACAAGTTTCATTTATGCTTAATTAATACAAACAAACTTGGCAACAGGTTTTCATTTCCCTATGAGTAGCCTCTTTCCTATGAGTAGCCTCTTTCCTTGGTAGCCTCATTAATAAGTTTACATTTGTTGTCTGGGCAATGAGGCAGCCCAAAATCTAGGCCAATTTAAGTACATGTAGCATGTAAATGCTCTAAAACTAAACAGCCATGTGACAATGCATGTAGTGGTTGTTTGTTTACACATGTTGGTTGACAATGGATTATGCAGTACATAAACCGAGACTACCATTTTTTTAAACAGTAATAAGAATTTATTCAGTGTCAGAAAATCACAGAATTGGATTTTTTTTAAATTTAAAGATTTTAATAATAAATATAAATTATTTAGAACATCTATTTATGTGCATTTCAATGGCTATTTGAATGAAAAAGAAAATGTGATCATTTATTTTAGTCATGGTTGGATGATTATTAACGTTTTTGTTTTTGTTTTTTAAACTCGGATTGTGTCTTCAACCCGTACAATTTTTGACATAGTAACACACTACAATGTATCAATTTCCATTTAATAATATCTCTATTTAGATTCATGGGAGCTAAAGAAACCTGAAGCACATCGGTCTTCTGTGAATTCATTCGGGTCAAGACTAATCCACCCCCCCCCATCCCAAGCTTGTAGAAGGTAATTTTATAATTGTGGGTTCATTGACTTGACTCTGATTACTGTGTGTGGGTGGGAGACAGAATTAATACTTTCTTCCTTTCTCACTGGACAAAAGGGATTGCTGACCCCATCTCAGTGAAAAAGTAGATGTGTGGCAGCCCACTCTCTTTGTTTTTTTATAATGAAGCCAGAGTGTAATGGAAGAGTCTACATCCTGCCCAGTCCAGTGACCCATGTAACCATGGAAAGTCATCCATGGTGTCATGGCTGGAATGGAAGACATGGTTTACTCACCACCATCTGGTGGGAGTCACCAAGAATTGCAGGGCTTAAACAGGATAACAGAGAAAGAGAAGAAAGAGAAAGCAAATGACTTGATCCCTTCCCTGTGACACATCTCCAAATCCAAACCCATTCCGCCATAGGGACTGAAAGGTTAAATGGTGAAGAAGTAGGGTGGCCATCAACCCAATTCATTTTTATACACCAGTGGTCATGACCTGGTGCCTATTATTTAGTGACCAGTTACAGAAACTAGGAGACCTCTGAGACACCCAATGACCACTACTTCACACATTTCCCAGTGACTGATGTCCTGTTACTAGCCAATGATTGGTCAAACAATGAATCCCAGTAGGGAAGTCTCCATTTGGAAATATCAAGTCCAATGAACGAGATCCCCTCAAATTGTAAGCCAGTCTACTTGTGAAAAAAGAAGACTTTGTTTCCCTTGCAATGGGATGGCAGAACTTGATACATGGTGTTACGACCATGTAATTTAATTACTCGTGTGTTAAAATTTGAATTCTTTTTATTTCATTTTTGTATCATTATATTATGATGATTATGTTCACAGGATCTGATATTTTTGAAAGAAACATCGTGTTCATAGAAAACGTAGTATGACTCGCATATGCACGATTTTTGCATGCCATAATTTGTAAATTTGAGTAAACACTACACGAAAACAATTGGTTATTGCCAAAGTCATTTCCTGACCCACGTGAAACTGCGATTGTTAGATGATGAAATAACCACGCATTCTTCGTGCGTGTGCATGAAATGACATTTTGGTTCGGTTTTTAAACACTTAGGTCCCTGTGAAATAGTCAGAGTCTTTCTTATACCTTGAGAAGAAGGTATTATTTTTCTTGTGCTGGAAAGAGTTTATATTTTTCTTTTACATCTGTAGAGCTCGAGATGTGTCTTGTTATAGATGACAGCTATAGGAGTTCATCTACTTTTTAAATAATAATTTATTTTTACCTGGAGAACCACACAAGTGGTTTAGGACAAAGACATTCAGTGAAATTCACTCTAAATTGGAATAGTACAGTACAAATTGTGGTTCAACATGATATTCTGGACATTTGTGTAAAGACTTCATCTGACGTCATCGTCCTCCATCTTGGAACGTCATCAAGATTCGAACCTGGATTCAGTTAAAATTATTTAGTGATAGGACTTGTACTTTTTCAGTACTAGGATAAATGTTTGGATTTTCTTCACAAACAGTAAGTCCTATTTCATATTTTCACCTTTTCACCGTGTTTTCTAGGGAAATAAATTATTTTTGTTAAAACTTACAAAGCTTGTTGTCTTCACTCTTTTCTTCTTACTTTTGAGCGAGCTGATATGTAACAAAAAGAAAATTGGGAAGCTCATCCTTGGGATATATGAATTTGGCTAAAATATTTAAGAAAATTGTTTTTTGAAATTTAAATTCCTCTAGTTTTTAAATCCCAAGCACTATTTTACATTTTGTTTGAATTCTTAAGTGAAAACAACAGGCTTTCATTCACAATGTCATCAAAAGTGGAAATATTTCTTTCTAATCCAACTCAGGAGCAGTTGGATGGTCTGAAGAAGGATGAGTTGCTCGAACTTGCCAAAAACTAAGAACTTTCTGAAGCAAAAGCTTCTCTGACAAAACAAGAAATTAATAATAGTTTGATTCAATGTTTGGTAGGGAAGAATATTTCTGACAAAAGTGTTTTGGCATCAGTCAGTAAGTCTATGACAGACACTGACATTAAGGTAATGAAACTAAATATGAAATACGAGATGGAAGCAGAGTTGAGGAAGCTCGAGCTTCAGAAAGAGGAAAGAGAGAAAGATAAACAAATGCAAATGGAATTACAAAAAGAACAAATGAAATTACAATTTGAAAAGGAGGAGAAAGATAAACAAATAAAATTACAATTTGAAAATGAGGAGAATGATAGACAAGAAAGAGAAAATGATAAACAGATGAAATTACAATATGAAAAAGAGGAGAGAGAGAGACAGGAGAGGGAGAAAGATAAACAGCTACAATTTGAAAAAGAGAAGGATGAAAGGGAATTTCAAATAAAAATGAAAGAAATAGATATGGCAAGGGAAAAGCACGATTCCACTTCACACACAAATTCAAAGTTTGACATTGTAGGAAATATTAGGTTAGTTCCCTGTTTTAGTGAAAAGGAAGTAGACAAATATTTTATTCATTTTGAAAAAGTTGCTGAAAATTTGAAATGGCCAAGGAAGTATTGGACTCAATTATTGCAAAGTGTACTTTATGGCAAGGCCCGAGATGTCTATATATCCCTGTCAGTACATCAAAGTTCTGACTATAATTTGGTTAAGGAATGCATTTTGAAGGGTTACGAGTTAGTCCCTGAGGATTATCGGCAAAAATTCAGTAACTATAAAAAAAAACTAGACACACTTATGTTGAATTTGCTAGAGAAAAAGAACAGTTGTTCAAGAGATGGTGCTTAGCTGAGAAAATTGAACATGATTATGAAAGACTCGAACAACTGGTATTACTTGAAGAGTTCAGGAACTGTGTCCATAGTGACATTAGGATGTATCTTGAAGAGCGTGACATTGAAACCTTGGCAAATGCTGCTCTTGCTGCTGATAAGTACTCCTTAACTCATAAAATTCCTGTTGTAAGCAAATCTTTCACTCAGCTGTCTACTGGTAGAAAGGTATTTCAGCCTAATACGACTCCTCCTAAAACTCAATCTGGCACAACTTTTAAAAATCAAGCTTCTGATAAACTTGATTCATAATCCTTGTCTATTCCTACATGTACCTATTGCAAGAAAAAAGGACACGTCATTTCTGATTGCTTCAAATTGAAATATAGGCATCAGAATCAAGATAGACCTATCCCAAATGCTCTTATTTCTAAGAGGTCAAGGTCACGGTCATGTATTGAAAGCAATACATTTGTTGGGTCTCAAAAACCTCAGTCTCATTTAATTGAGAGTTATGAACCATTCATGTCGAAGGGTTCTATATCACTCTTGGGTGATTTGGCCAATCCTATCCCTATTAAAATTTTAAGGGATACAGGAGCTTCTCAGAGCCTTTTATTGTCAGGTATTTTGCCTTCTTCTGAGAAGTCCTGTTCTAATGAGAGTGTTCTCATTCAGGGAGTGGAGTGCGGCTTTGTTAATGTTCCTCTCCATTCTGTAAATTTGTCATCAGACTTAGTTTCAGGACCTGTGACAGTCAGAATGGTGTCTACTTTACCCATTGAGGGCATTCATTTGTTGCTAGGCAATGATCTAGCTGGAGACAAGGTTGTGGTTAATCCACTCGTAACTGACAAGCCTTCTTTGGATCAGAAAGTCAATCCTATTGAAAAAGAATACCCTGATTTATACCCAGCTTGTGCAGTTACCAGAGCTATGGCAAAGAAAGCTCTTGAGAATGATTTTGATAAGGAATGTATTCCTTTAGCTGACACATGTATTGGTCAGGCTTTTGATGAGGTCACTTTCACTTCTAATTTGGATCAATCAAAAGGTATTGATCACAGTTATCCTCTTTTGAATACTCATTCTCTTTTTTCTAATCAGGGTGACAAACAACAATCACTTGTCATCGGACAGGGAAAAGATCCTGAGATCTGTTTGTTTCAGAGGGCCATTAGTGAAACTGAAGCTATTGAAGTAACTGTCTGTTTCTTCCTTAAAAATGGAATTCTTATGAGAAAATGGAGACGTCCCGAGGTACCTGCTAGTGATGAATGGTCAGTGAACTATCAGATTGTGGTTCCAAAATCTTACAGACAGGAAATACTTAGTTTGGCCCAAGAAACTCCTCTGGTTGGTCATTTAGGGATAAATAAAACTTATCACAAGTTTCTGACTCACTCTTATTGACCAAAAATCAAAAGTGATGTTTGTAAGTTTTGTAGATCTTGTCATACTTGTCAAATGGTAGGAAAACTCAAACAGAAGATACCTAAGGTTCATCTGCAACCTATTCCTGCATTTCACGAACCATTTAGCAGAATTATGGTAGATTGTGTTGGTCCCTTACCTAAGACTAAGTCAGGCAACCAATATTTGTTGACCATTATGTGTGTGTCAACAAGATTCCCTGAGACAATTCCTTTGAGGAATACTATAGTAAAAGCTTTGATAGAGTCTTTTACTCAATTTGGCCTTCCCAAATCTGTCCAATCTGGTCAAAGGTCAAATTTTCTGCCTGTACTTTTCCAGCTAGTTATGCTTGAATTTGGCACTCAGCAATTCAAGTCAAAAGTGAAACTATGGTTTCACAAAACTTTACTTGAGAGAACATTTGAGTCCTGTAATAGAGTTCATTCTCTCTTGCTCATTCTTCAAAATATTCTTCAATTTCAATTTCAATTTCAAGGTCCTTACAAAGTAAAGAAGAAAATGAATGAGTTAAATTATAATATTAGCACTCTAGTGTAAATAAATTAATGGAGTACTAGTATATTGAAAGAGATAGCCAAGTAAATTATGCAATTAATTTAGTTGTACATGTCCCACCAACTGAGGATTTGAGTGAAGGAATTCAGTCGGATTCTACTGATCTTGGAACAAATCTTCGGAATTCGGAAATTATTGAAAATCTGGACCAGAAACTTTCTCATTTACAACAACAAGAAAAGGGTGAACTTAAACAATTATTGTATGAATATGAGCACTTGTTTCCAGATGTACCTACAGGACAAACAAAATTTTTCATGACGTTGAAATTGTAGATTCAAAACCCATGAAACAACACCCATACAGGATGAACCCTCTCAAACAGGAATACTTGAAAAAGGAGATTCACTATTTGCTGGAGAATGATTTTTATAGAGCCCAGTAAGAGTGATTGGAGTTCACCATGTATACTTGTTCAGAAACTGGATAAAACTTTTTGAATGTGTGCTGATTATAGGAAGGTAAACAGTGTGACAAAAACAGATTCATTTCCTTTACCAAGAATCGATGACTGTATCAACAAAATTGGAAATGCCAAATACGTCACCAAATTCGACCTTCTGAAAAGATTTTGGCAAATTCCAATAACGGAAAGGGCAAAAGAAATTTCAGCATTTGTGACTCCAGATGGACTCTACCAATATAAAGTAATGCCATTTGGGATGAAGGGTTCTCCAAGTACTTTTCAATGCCTTATGAATATGATTACCTCTGATCTAGACAATTATGATGCTTATATTGATGATGTCAACATCTACAACAACACCTGGAAAAAACGATTCGGAAATTCATTGACAGACTCACTGATGCAAATTTGATGATTAATTTATCTAAAAGTGAGTTCTGCCATGCTTGTGTTACTTTTCTAGGACATGTTGTGGGACATGGTCAAGTTAAACCTATAGATGCTAAGGTCAAGGCTATCTCTGAATTTCCTGTGCCTGTCAGAAAAAAGCAGCTGATGCGATTTTTGGGTATGGCTGGATACTATTGCAAATTTTGTTCTAACTTCTCTAATACTGTTGAACCTCTGACAAACTTGTTGAGAAAGAAAAACAAGTTTCTTTGGACTGAAAAATGTCAAGAGGCTTTTTATAGCTTAAATGCCATACTTAAAAGTGCACCAGTTCTAACAGCTCCAGATTTCAATCAGCCATTCAAACTATCTGTGGATGCAAGTGATGTTGGGGTTGCAGCAGTATTGATTCAAGATGATAGAAATGGTGTAGAACATCCAGTATGCTATTTCTCTAAGAAATTAAATAAGCTTAAAGAAACTACTCAACAATCGAGAAGGAATGCTTGGCTTTAATGCTGGCATTACAGCATTTTGAAGTTTACATCAGCTCAGATCCTTCTCCGGTTGTTGTGTTTAGTGATCACAACCCTCTTACTTTCATCAACAGGATGAAAAATAAAAATCAAAGACTATTAACTTAAGGTGGAGTTTATTTTGCAAGAATACAATCTTGACATCAGGCACATCAAAGGAAAAGACAATTTAATTGCAGATGCACTTTCCCATGTATAGAAATATTATTTTCACATACACCTTTGTATAATTCATAAGAGTTCTTCTGATGTAATTTTTTTTACCTCCTGTATAGTTTACATCTAGTAAAAAAGAGAGCTTTATTACATAAATCTTTCTTTTTTTCTTTATGGGGGAAAGTGTTACGACCATGTAATTTAATTACTTGTGTGTTAAAATTTGAATTCTTTTTATTTCATTTTTGTATCATTATATTTTATTATGATGACGATTATGTTCACAGGATCTGATATTTTTGAAAGAAACATCGTGTTTATATAAAACGTAGCATGACTCGCATATGCACGATTTTTGCATGCCATAGTTTGTCGATTTGAGTAAACACTACGCAAAAACGATTGGTTATTGCCAAAGTCATTTCCTGACCCACGTGAAACTGCAATTATTAGATGATGAAATAACCACACGTTCTTCGTGTGTGTGCATGAAATGACATTTTGGTTCGGTTTTTAAACACTTAGGTCCCTGTGAAATAGTCAGAGTCTTTCTTATACCTTGAGAAGAAGGTATTATTTTTCTTGTGCTGGAGAGAGTTTATATTTTTCTTTTACATCTGTAGAACTCGAGATGTGTCTTGTTATAGATGACAGCTATAGGAGTTCATCTACTTTTTAAATAATAATTTATTTTTACCTGGAGAACTACACAAGTGGTTTAGGACAAAGACATTCAGTGAAATTCACTCTAAAATGGAACAGTACAGTACAAATTGTGGTTCAATGTGATATTCTGGACATTTGTGTAAAGACTTCATCTGGCGTCATCGTCCTCCATCTTGGAACGTCATCAAGATTCAAACCTGAATTCAGTTAAAATTATTTAGTGATAGGACTTGTATTTTTTCAGTACTAGGATAAATGTTTGGGTTTTCTTCACAAACCGTAAGTCCTATTTCATATTTTCACCTTTTCATCGTGTTTTCTAGGGAAATAAATTATTTTTTTAAAAACTTACAAAGCTTGTTGTCTTCACTCTTTTCTTTTGTTACTTTTGAATGAGCCGATACGTAACAACGGGAAATATTAGCAGCTGACAACCTCATCCCTCCAAAAGTGTCAGTTATGGCAATTTCCATACTCCAGAAAGGGCCATCTAAACCTCTCTAATGGAAGCTGGTGACTTCCTTACAACAGGATAAGACTTGAACCCCTGTTAGGAAAAGTGTGAAAAACTGGAAGAAGCGGGTTCCTTTCTCCTGTCCCTATAGAATGTTAACTTTCCACTAACTCCAACTCCTTGTCAGACCAAAGGGCAGAAAAGGTACATCAATCACAGCTGTTGCAATAATAAATGAAGAGAGATGCTCAAAGCTCTCCAATTTAATAAAAAGAGACATGCATAGAAAATGAAATTTACATAATATCTAGGATGAAAATGTCAATTGCAATATAAAAATGTATACAATTCACTGCATATAGTCAAATGACTACTTGAACATGAAAATGTAAGGCACAAAGAGAAATGTAAGGATTAAATTCAAAGAAAAGAACTAGATTTAAAATGATGGAAGTAACTAAGGAATCAGACTGGGATCATGTCTTTTGTTCAATACTGACCTTTGATTGAGGACTAGCAACAAAAAAGGAGATAGTGATATAGCAGCTGGTGATGTAATGTATCTATTACAATATGATATAAGGGGTCTTTTCATAGATTCTGTGACCATGTAAAAACTATGCACACACACACACCCCTTTCAAAAATGAAAATTACTTGTGCAAACATCCTGAAGAAATCCCTGCAGGTTGGTCATTTACCTGAATAATACAGAGTTCATGAACACGGGGGGCTGACAAAAGGTAGATAGTTCCATTAGTGAAATATGAAAGTGGATACTAACCTGTACTTTTAACTGCAAGGTAGGGCACTGGGTGGCCAAGTGGTCTAAAGCCTTCACCGTTGCAGTCACTGACATCTAACCTCTGTCTGTGTGGGTTCAAGTCTCAGACTTGGCCAACATGGGTACCTGAGAAAGCTCGCCAGTAGCTTCCCATGCGTTGGTGGTTCTTCCCAGGGTTTTCCTGGGTTCTTCCTCCACCAGTTATAATAGCCACCATGTATACACTATTGTGTGCTGAAAATGGCATTAAAAACCCCACAACAACAACAACTGTTACAAGGTACATCTTATTTGCAATTGTTTTTGCACCTGGTGGTTTCAACTTATTTTGAATTAATGAAAGAAACAATACTGACAGGTTATCTTCTAGTTTTATAGATCAAACAATGACTTGATAATCCTATTGTTATCTTGTTCTTTACCTTGTTAAGACAATTGATCCAACCAGGAACCGTGTTGCATCATCATGGAATGTATTTGGGTTCCGATTATACATGTCATACATCAGGTCCAGGACTGAGTCAGATCGGATTATTTTGTGGGAGATGTCACAGTTTAGCAGAACCTCATTTTCATATTGCAGGATTGATGTGACGAACCCTGGCATCACCTGCAACCTAAGCAAACAACATGCAGTTTACTGGTAATGTTCAATGAGAGACTATGCAAAGGGTACACACAAGAAAGACGGACATGAATTCAAAGAGAAGCTAGACACAGGGTACACACAAGAAAGACATATATGAATTCAAAGAGAAGCTAGACACAGGGTACACAAAAGAAAGACAAACACGTGTTCAATCAGAAGCTAGATGCAGGGTACACACAAGAAAGACATGAATTCAGTGAGAAGCTAGACACAGGGTACACACAAGAAAGACAAATATGAATTCAAAAAGAAACTAGGCACAGGGTACACACAAGAAAGACAAACATGAGTTCAATGAGAAGCAAAGGCACAGGGTACACACGAGAAAGACAAATATGAATTCAAAGAGAAACTAGACACAGGGTACACACAAGAAAGACAGATATGAACTCAAAGAGAAGATAGGCACAGGGTATACACAAGAAAGACAGACATGAGTTTAATGAGAAGCTAGACATGGTACACACAAGAAAGACAGACACAAGTTCAATGAGAAGCTAGACACAGGGTACACAGAAGAAAGACAAATATGAATTCAAAGAGAAGCTAGGCACAGGGTACACACAAGAAAGACAAATATGAATTCAACGAGAAGCTTGGCACAGGGTATACACAAGAAAGTCAAATATGAATTCAAAGAGAAGCTAGACACAGGGTACACACAAGAAAGACAGACATGAGTTCAATGAGAAGCTTGACACAAGGTACACACAAGACAGACAGATATGAATTCAAAGAGAAACTAGACACAGGGTACACACAAGAAAGACACAAGTTCAATGAGAAGCTAGACACAGGGTACACACAAGAGAGACACTGAACTAATGATTTTGTACAGGAATGATAAATTTTACCTGTAATTTATTTTTCAACCTGTCATAAAGCCTAAATCCAAATAAATAACACTGACAAGAAATACATATTTATAAAGATAATTTTATTGGCTTGTATTTCATATATACTTTATAGCAATCTTTAATAAAGAAAGTTACTAAGATAGGGAAAAAGTGCAGTGACCATGTAAAACTGTGATAATTCCAGAGGATATGTGTCCTGCACTGCAGTTGTTATGCTGTGGGATGTTAATAGCAAGAGATGGACCCAGTGTGTATTACCTACTTGTACTGTGGGATGTTGCTGTTAATAGCAAGAGATGGACCCAGTGTGTATTACCTACTTGTACTGTGGGATGCAAATAACAAGAGACAGACCCAGTGTGTATTACCTATTTGTACTGTGAGATGTTAATAACATGAGATGGACCCAGTGTGTATTACCTACTTGTACTGTGGGATGTTAATAACATGAGATGGACCCAGTGTGTATTACCTAATTGTACTGTGGGATGTTAATAGCAAGAGATTGACCCAGTGTGTATTACTTACTTCTACTGTGGGATGTTAATAGCAAGAGATGGACCCAGTGTGTATTACCTACTTGTACTGTGGG
The DNA here is from genome assembly GCA_016617855.1 of Megalonaias nervosa. NCBI lineage: Eukaryota > Metazoa > Mollusca > Bivalvia > Unionida > Unionidae > Megalonaias > Megalonaias nervosa. The sequence continues at coordinate 24,047 of JAECUM010019101.1, read as the reverse complement.
AAGTTAATAACAAGAGATGGACCCAGTGTGTATTACCTACTTGTACTGTGGGATGTTAATAACATGAGATGGACCCAGTGTGTAATTACCTAATTGTACTGTGGGATGTTAATAGCAAGAGATTGACCCAGTGTGTATTACTTACTTCTCCTGTGGGATGTTAATAGCAAGAGATGGACCCAGTGTGTATTACCTACTTGTACTGTGGGAAGTTAATAACAAGAGATGAACCCAGTGTGTATTACCTACTTGTACTGTGGGATGTTAATAACAAGAGATGGACCCAGTATATAATACTTACTTGTGCTGTGGGATGTCAATGGCAAGAGATGGATTATAATAATTTCTCCCTATCTGCTTCATGTCAACCATAGCCAGAACTCTGTAAAAAAAAAAAGGCATCAAATTTTCAATGAATGATATTAATGAGGCATAAAATAACAGTTCCTTTACATGAACATTTAATAAATAGTTTAGAAAAATAGGACTAAACAAATGTATGGACTGACCATAAAATGGGCTATTTGACCAACTCTTTGCATTCTGCTTATGTTCCATCTGCAGTCTATTTGATGTACAACTCTATCTGAGAAAACAAATATATAAGTAAATTATATTTCTCCAAGAATACTTACCCAGTCACATTATGTTCGGAATATTACCCTGCTACCTTGTGAGTCCAACCCTAATATAAAACTAAAATTATATCTTCCGGTCTATGTCCAATAGACAAAGGACAATAACTCTTGCTCATTACCTCCCATTGGCACTGCCAGGTGTTGCTAGTTTTTAGCTAAGCAAGATATTAACAAGGATTCTCGCATGGTTGGGTGGTCAGGATGGTGTTTAAGTAATGTGATTTGGTAAGTATTCTTGGAAAAACGTAATTTACTTAAAAATTTGCTTTCTCATTCCAATACGTTCCCCAATCACATTATGTTAGGAGAATAAGTAAGAGGAGGAGAGGATGCTGAGCATGCGACCTCTACCTCGGATATCCTTCTAGGAAAGAATAGCTGGATTCCCCACGTGAACAATAACCCATTCTCCTAATTACATAAGCAACACAGCCTAGGGTCACTTGACCTGTTACCCTTATCTACAGTTAAGAACATGAAGAGTGAAATCTTGCCTACAAAATTTCACTGGGGAATCCAGTGAAGTTAACAGCTGTGTTGATTGATTCAGTTGGGTCTGGTGGCCATCGGAACTGCCACCAACGGACCTACCAATTCAAGGTTTGGCTCTGTGATGCTAAATCTCCGAGACCAAAAGCTCAAGAAGGTTGACTCTCATATTTGCCGTGGTTCCGGAATGTATCCAATATCATAGAGCAGTTGCCCTGATAGTGATTGAAGCCAACTGTTTCTCTTCAAAGAGTCAGAGAAAAAAGTCGGTCATTTGAGGGATTGAGGCACTCTGAGGGACATGTCACTTTCCACCATAAGCCTTCAGAGTGGAGGGTCTTTTTGCTCTCGAGATTCTCTGCACAATCAAAGGTTTAAATTGTTTGTCTCGCAAGGGTTTCCTGATAAGAGTTAAGCATGCAGAAGACAGTCCAGGCAGGGATGGAACACCCATAACCATGGTTACTTGAAAAGATTCAGGGTGGCCAGAATATTCCTGGGCAGATCTATCACTAGATTGAGTAGATCAGTGTTCCAGGACTTGTCCCAACTGAGAGGGGCTACCAGAATCATCTTGCAATTCTGACTTCATAACTTCTGGATTATTTTTGGTATCAGGACCACGAGAGGGTAGGCAAATGCCCACAACCCCTCCCAACTGATAGACTGTGCAACCACAACCCAATCTTTTGTGTCTGGGATTGGAGAGATGAAACTCGCTAACCTGTGAGTCAACCTCATCACAAAAAAGGTAGATCATTAGATGCCCCTAAGTGTGCAGATCCAAGTGATGGAGAGACCATTCCATGTGAAGGACTGGACTTCTCTTGGATAGTGTCAGCCAAGACAATGAGTCTGCCAGGAATGTGTCTGATTTGTTTGTTGATATGGAGATCATCACACCAAAGTAGAAACTGCCAAATCAGAACACACAAGTTAGGGATTTGGTGCCTCCCTGTTTAAGGAGATAGGTCACCACTAAAGTGTTGTCAGACATTATGAGAACCACTCTGCCTGAGAGTCAGTCTTCAGAAAAGTGAAAGGTGTTTTAGACAGCCTTCATGGTCAGAATGTTGATATGCAGAGGTTGCTCCCCTGGCTCCTACATCCTGCTGACAGTCAGAAGTCCAGCAACAGGTGGGCATGCCAACTACACGCATCGGTGTCAGTACACACCTTTATCTCTGCTTGAGGCCTCTCCAGCAGGATTCCCATGGTCACCCAACCTGGGTTCTGCCAGTGATACATGAATGATTGAATCTCGGGTGTGATCATGATTTATCAAGAGGACTTGAAAAGGGCTGCCATTGTGCTAGCAATGTCATTTGCAAAGGGTGCATAAAAAGATGGCAGAGTGGGATCAAGTCTGCTGCTACATTGAATAAACTGAGGAGTTGCAAGAACTCTCTCGCTGAAATCCAAGTCCTGATGGAAATGGATTCAAAGTTTGACAATTCTGATTATATGAACACGAGGAAGCCACACCAGATTCCAGTTGGTTAAGAACTCTATACCCAGGTGGACAACATCCTGGGATGGATGGAGCTCTGACTTGTCCCAGTTCACTAGAAAGCCTAGACTATCTAAATGAGAGATATCATTGCTGCTTTGGAGGAGGGTAGAACTTACCATATATTTCTGGTGTCCAGGCATGCTGCGTCATTGTAGATGACATTGAGCAGAACAGGGAGATGATGCAATCCATAATCTGGGTAAAAGTCAAGGGCTGATGTTGAAGCCAAAGGAAGAACTGTGAACTGACAAAAAGGTGTCATGGTAAGCAATCAGGAATATTACAGTGGCACCGGATGGATAAGAACGTGAAAGTATGCATCTGTCAGGTCAAGACTGACGTCATACTCACCCTTTCTGATGGAGGTGGATTGATCTGTCTTCATCTTGAATTTTGGAGATGCAATGAAATGGTTGAGGAGACTCAAGTCAATTTTCTTTTTGCTTTCCGAATTAGAAACAGCCTTGAATAAAACCCAGGGGTTTGTGATCTTTGTCCAATCTCCACTGCCTGTTTTATGATGATCAACTGTATCTTCTGTTGTAGGAAGGCATCTTTCTCCTATCTGATGTCACAGCCATGAAGAGGGAGAGGAGGAAAGGGGAAGGGGTTGGATGAATGAAACCTTAAGCCACTCTGAAATGTCCTGGATCACCCACCTGTTCTGAGGGAAAAGGGAGATCCAGTGAGCACGAAAACGCAGGGGTCAGCCACTCGCAGGAAGGCTCTCTGCAGGCAGTGTGGAGGGTAGGTCAATGCTTATAGTTTGGAGGCTTGAAGGTGGAGAAATTCTGTTTCTTCCTGCCTCTGTACAATCGCCTCCTATACTGATTAGGCTGTGGTCTCCTGGCACTGGGTTGGGGCCAATATTGGTGCACATCTGACTGAGGAAATCCCCTGTCCTGGGGCTGCTGCACATCCCTTCGCACTGGCAGTGGCTGAGTGGATCCAAACACCTGTGCAGGTGGAGCAGCAAGTTGTATGGCTGTCCCTGAGCTGCCTGCCTTCTTCGTCCTCCAAAAAGCAAAAGAGACCCATTTGGGGTCATCCATAAAGCAAGAGTATGATGCAGTTTGATGTGGACCACAGACATGCAACTGATCATAGTATGGAGAGCTGCTCGGTTCAAGACCAAAGCGATCCTAGCCATCGTGTCCCAGGCATGGCTATCATTGGATTGTTCGGTGAACTGGAAGATTGTCAATGAGGCCAAATCTAACATGCAGAATGTCGCCATGATTTTCTGAACCAGCTTGGCCATGGCATGGAACACATTCTTATCCACTCTGTAGTACAATGTAGCTGACATACTGAAAGCCGCCAAATTCTTGTCGAGATCCAGAAGAGCTGTACTGAAGGCTTTGGAGTGAGTATTATACCAGCAAGAAGAGAATGTCACTGGAACATGGCTTTCTGAGAAGAATGCCTTAGAATTGCCCAGATCACCAATCAGACATGAAAAAACCAGTCTGTAATCTTTGCTGATTGGGGAAGGAGCTGGATGGATGGTGTCTCTTCCTTCTCTCTAAAGTCAACCAATGCCTCGACTTTATCATCCTGAGTAGCAGTAGGGGGTTGGAGGGCATTCTGAAAAGGCTAACACCCAATAGATTTCCTCGGTTGCCATTTAAAAGTTGAATTCAGTCCGCTCCATTGTCAGATCTAAATAAGATCGATTTACTGGCATCTCATCACATTCAATGTGTGACAGGTCCCCTTCTGGGTTGGCTTGTAGCTCTGTGTAAGCCATGCCGGGTGGCATTGATTACTCTGCCAGTCATATTTGGACTGTAATTAGCTCTCCCTTGAGGGCAGAGAGTGAACAAACAGAAGTCTGACAATGTCGGCACTGCCAGGTGGTGTGAATGGAATATGGTCGGCCCATATGCTGGTGGTGTATGACAGTCTGGCTATCACCGGTACCGGCTGCTACAAAGGCCTGGCTGGACGGACAAATTTCTCACTGAAACCTCTAGTATAATAGTGGTAAGATGATACAGTGCAGTTGGATGGATGGATCTGTCACTATGATCCCTGTGTGATGTATCTTGCTACACCATTTCAATGAAAAAGTCCCCATGCAGAGATAACTGGACGGCTGGTACTGGCTGAATGGCTGGTGATGTTAGGACAGCCGGTGACACCTGGATGGCTGGTAAGGGTGCAGCAGTATTAAGAATTTGATCCAATGGATCTGGCATGAATCCAACATGCCCTGATCTCCAGGCCCAAAGGCTATGCTGTTTGGATGTGCAGGGGTGCTTGCGACCACAGGCTGCCTAATACTGAGCGAATACTTCCCCAATGACTCAGAAAAAGGTGCAGAAGCAAGCAAGTTAAAAAGGGGTAACATTTGCTCTGATGTCGAGAGTTGCATCATCCTCTACTGTACCAGGCAATGCTCATGTTCAAAAGATGGCTATACCCTTTCTGTATCCTCTTCCTCCCAAGTTGCTGATGTAAGTGGCTGTTGGTTGCTCCTGACAAACTTTCCGGGGGGGGGGGGGGGGGAGACCCCAGCATCCCCCACAAGACTTGCAATGGAGGTGGATTTGGGATGAAGGCTGAGGACATCAATGCTTTAATTCCTCAATTTAGTCCACTGTTACTTCCCTTAGCAGCCTTCTGGATCATTATGGATCACTATGACCCAGGTGTCTTTCAACTACATGTTACACATATTGCTTAATGACAATGATGTACATTTTGCACAGACAATGCAGGAGTTGTGTTTATCCTATCTTGCCTTAAACACTTTGCACTTTAAGCACTTGGATGACATTCCACTCAAATGAAACAAGAAAGGAAAATTAAAGCGGAAACAAATAATGCAAATGAAATTACTAACTTGCTAAACCACTTTCATATCTAACGGAAAAGTTAAAAAGTGTCATATTAGAAACCCATGGCCATGCTATGAACTTATGAATAATGCTTAGTTTAACAAGTCTATCAAAACGACATTAAATAAAAAGAAAACAAGCATAACTTATAAATACAGCATTGATAGATACAAAAGGACCAATTAGAGCACAAAAACGGATTTGTTTTGTTGGAGGATAAACTGTATCATGTAACCAGTAGTGAAGCTATAAACTAGCAACACCGGGCTTTGCCAAGGGGAGGCAATGGACAAGAGTTATTGCCCATTGTCTATTTGAAATAGAAAAAGATGATTTTCATCTTTTAGTAGGACTGAATTCAGGAGGCAGCAGGCTAATATTTCTAACCTAATGTAATTGGGGAACATATTCAAAGGAGAAATGTGTGCAGATTTTAAAATTATCTCTTTCAACCTCATTTCCTTACATATTTATTTATTGGTTTGATTTGGGGTTTTTTGCTTTAATGCCATTTTTCAGCATATGACAGGCTGTACACAGCAGACCTGCCAACCCTAACAAGACCTCCAAGGCAGTCAATTTTTTTCCAAAAGCTTGGCCAGTTTAAGTAAGGAGTAACAAAATATCATGTGCTGTTATTGTCAAGCTGAAAAACATGCATTTCAAAGTCAAGAATTGAAATTCATGAGTGGTATATTGACAGTAAACATGGTGTTCAACTTCAACCTTAATTACTCCAGTACAGTTACACAGTCTGCAGTTTCAAATCCTATGGAGCTCAATGGTTTCTTGATATCTCTAAAAAAATAAAGTTGTGGCAACAGAAAATCATCATTCCTACCACATGACATACTCAAATAAACACACAATGTCCACTATATGCAATTGTTATGCTTCCTGCTTTTTACCCCCATGAATTTGAACATTCCATTTTATTCTTTTATTCTACTAAAACATTTTAGGAGGTTTATTGCCCCTTTCATCCTGACTGATTGCTTGTAGGATGCCATTTAAAAAAAAAAAGAAAAGAGAAAAAAAAAACAACAGCTTGATCATGCAGATATTTTGCATCTCAAAATACGCGCAGTTTAAAAAGTGTCTGCAGTACTCTGGTAAAGTTAGCGTGGTTCCCTGACCAATTGAACCGAATCCAATAGGAAACCCAGATACAAATCAAACACAGTCAAGCCAGTATCCTGATTTTACCGCAAGCAATTGTACTTCTGTAATTTGTATGTTTATTCCTTAAATCTGGATTTCAAGGGTAATTTCCATAAAATTTACAGCAAAATCATAAGGATTGGCAGGTCTGGCATGGTGGCCAAGATATTTGCTGTAGGAAATATCTCAAGAATACACCCAAATGAACCACAGACACAAGGGAGGGAAGCAACTGGCAAGCTTTCTCACATACCCATGCTGGTTGAGCTGAGACCTGAAACCATGCAGACTGAGCTGAGATGTGAATGATCTGTAAAGATGAGCTCCTCAGACTAGTTGGCCACTGTGGCCCCTTACCCATTTTGAATAAAATGGAAATGCATCTGTCAATGTCAGGTTTTCTGTTGTTGCTACCATTATGGTGGGAGAACTAGAGCTTTGTATCTTGTCTTATTAAATGTGTACCTTAAATGTGTACCTTAAAAACCACAGCAACTGCATAAAATTCAAAGGACAGCACTCAATGAATGATAAATTAAAATATAACCTCAACTGCACAAAGCAAAAAAATATAATTATGCAAAAAAAATTTACATGACATTTCATTCTATTCAAACAAAGTCTACACAGATACAACACTATTGATGAATATCATCACTTCAATGGCAGTTGTATTATATCTGCCTTCACAAAAACAAAATATCTTGGTCCATTATTCTACCCTGTTTTATGTCATCTTCCACAATGAAGTCATGATTTAATTTGCATTTGTTGTATATTTTATTTAATTTGCATAATGCATGCATTCAAGCTACATTCCTTTTTGTTTCAGTGGTTAAAAACAATATATTTAACTAACAGCGCTGATGGAAGTTGCAACATCAACTTACGATCTGAACATAATAAAGAATGCCTTAAAGCACTGGTGGGAATTACAGCATCAACTTACCATCTGAAGACAACACTGCACACCTGAAGGCATACACTATGGGAAGTTGCAACATCAACTTACGATCTGAAGTTAACACTGTACACCTGAAGGTCAATGTAGGGAGTTGGGAACAACTCATCAACACATGAAGATAATGTTGCAACATCAACTTACCTCCTGAAGATAATATTGTACACCTGAAGGCACTGTGGAGAGTTTGCTGGCAATTCATTGGTCAGGGTAATTGTAATCCGGATATCAACATTGTCCGTGTTTCTTTTGGTGTAAAGCTCAGTAGTCTGTAAAAAAAAGATAAAAGTTCAAATGTGAACAAATTTAAAATATTATAGCAGTAATTACAAAGGCAAAATTTATTATGGTTTATAGAGATTGCCTGAATACTGAGAAAACCTCCAGCTAAAAGCCAGGTTTGACAAATCAATTATCCTTGTGGCTTTGTTGCCACAGATTTAGTATAGATATCGTGTACAACTAATTAAACTCTTAGCTTCAGAAACCACTATACAAGTAGAAACAGTGCTTGTGAGTGTTAAAATTTTCAGTACATCAAGTCCACTTTCAGTGAAATACAGGTTGCTAATAATTAGGGATGAGCTCCTTTTATTTCCAAACACAGCTGTCAAAGAAATCTATTATTAACAATTATCAACTAACCAATATGAAATCGTTGATGTGCATCAACATAATCTATGCCAAACCAACTATTTTAAGTCAACAGGCTTCGCTCTTTTCAGAACCACGCAAGGCTATGCTAAGAAATAACAAACAAGTGGCAAGAAAAGAAGAGAGAACTAAAACAAATATATTATCTTTATTTAAGAACATTGACACTGACTCGTATTGGTATACTGCTTTTTGCTTGTTACACCACTTCCTCGATAACTAGCGCCCTGATAACTCGCGAACCCGTTTATAACGTGGGGTCAGGCGTGGATCCTATTTTTTAAACCAGAAAATATCCCAAGATCTGATCCCTATTTATTTGAACTCGAAGAAAATCGCGATCAAAATTAGTAACGGAAACTTTGATATATTGCTCATTTTATCGTCGAAAACAGTAGATAGGACCTGAAATTTTAATCAACATTATGATATATCAAATTTAAAAATAAGTCATGCAATTTTTTACATTTTCTTTCCAAACGGTCGTACACCACAACGATCTATAAGGAAATTTCGATCAATGAAAATGTCACTTACGCCGAGTGGAGGCAGTACTTTAATAAATACATACAAATTAAATAATTTGTTTATCAATTGAAATTTATGTTCTAGTTCTATCTTTTAGTTCCTTTTAAGTGTGATCATCATAAATGCAATGTGTCCTCTTGTAATTAAACGTAAAATGTGCCAATCTACTGTAACGGCTTTGTCCGCGAACGTTTCTCTGAGAACCTGATTAGGTGCCGACCGTGTTTTGATAACTGACTTGCGGAAGCATTTGTTGCATTGCTGCACTGAACTAAAAGCTGGCCTCCTTTGTACTATCATGTTAATTATGTCTTTTGAATCAAATAAAGGAGCTGGAATAAAAGAAAAGTTAAAAGGCACGAAAATCCTACAAACTCAAAATCAAGCAGCCCCGGTCGTATGTCGGGTGAACTCACTTCATTTGATCGATCACTGTTATAAATGTTATTGTGTATGTGACATAAACTACCTTAAATTAACCGACTCATTGGTAACTGTGATCAAAGATGGCAAGGCAAGCAAGCAAAATGAATACTTTGTAAAATAAAAAGCTTGGTTTCACAGATAAGGACCATTGTGGGCAAGCGAGTTTCTGAGATTTCTTGAACTGGCACTTAAAGATATCCTCAAGGATGATAAAAAGTTTCATTATCACTTCCAATGAAATCATGACATCAATAGTGTAATAACTGAGCAATCCAAAAACTGAGAATCGACGTAAACGATTGTCTCACGAAATAAATTTTAATTGTTTTTTGAAAAAAATTAATCTTGTTTGGTGGTGTATCGACAGTTAATCTAGTTGCCCGCTCTTTTGACTCCCGATTTTGAAGGATACTATTAAATACCAATCCGGGAACTAGACTCATCAAGAAAACAAAAAGCAGTGATGTAATATACAGATGTTTTCGAGTACACGTGATGGTTGTTGAAACCAGTTGCGACGATCTTTCACATGCTGGACATTCTGAAAATAAATGTTATTTAAACAGAATAACGAATAACTTCATTAGAAAAAGCACGTTACTAAAATTTATTATCGACGTGATTGTAAAACGAGCATTCAGTCATTAATCGGCCCAGTTCCCTAACCTGACCCCCTCCTCCGATGTTTTCTTGATGTCTAAACAAATTTTTTCAACTTTTGGATGTCCCTCGGTAACTCGCGCCCTCGCTTATAGTGAGGTCTATGTTTGTGGACCCCGCTATGTGCGAGTTATCGAGGGAGAGGTGTATTTACACTTACTGGGCATGTGTACAAACACATGTCCCTAAGACTCCTCTAATTCTGGTGCTTAATGTAACAGTCATATATGCATTTCAACTCTCAATACCAAAATGTACACATTTTGCTGCCATAGATACCTTCAGAGTTATAATTCCAAAATAGTTTTCTTTAGTACGCATTATTTTCTTATTTGTACAGAAAAAAAGCCTGCATGCCTTCAAAAAGTAATTATTTTTTGCCTTCTGAAAAGATGCTTAAAATATGGTAGCCACTGTGGCAACCACACTGGTTATAAGAGTAACAACTTTTCCATTTATGATAAAGTAGACAACAATAAAAAAAAAAAAATTTCATGAAAACCACATGCCAATATGACCATGCATTCAGGAGTAGCAGCATTACCAAGATTTCAAGATGATTGTTCTGGCAACCATTTTTAATAAAAGACTGGCACCATTTGAAATTATAATGGTGGCGCTCTACAGTTTCATATTTTGCATAGGGTTAGAATTTTAAAGAAAAAGAATTTCCCCAGGTTTCTTCGCTACTTATACTAGTTATTTAAAAAGGACCTTGTACATCTTAGGTATTGTTCAAAGAACCTTTAATTCCCTTTATTTTGGTGTATGATTGATGGGTGTAATATGGGTTATACAGTATACAGCTTGGCCTTACTCCAGATGTGCACCTTTCAAAAAAAGGCTAGCTCCACTTGGTCATTTTCACTTCTTGAACTTCAGAGGTAAATTGTAAAAAAAAGAGTTGATAACTTCTTTTACATTTTATATATTTGGTAATTCATTCATTGCACTTTCTGAAGCTGGTATTGTCTAGTCTGGCAAAATTCATTTTCCCTATTTTAATAGCTGCTAAGGATAGTGTACTTTAGACAAATTCAGGCTGATTTTTGGAGCACAAGGGAGCAGTCATTTTAGTTAGCAGTGTGCTAAGATCATTTCCAATTTCCAAAAGTACAATATCCAAAGAAATGTCAGCAACATTACATCAAAGTTGCAGAGAGGTATGCCAACATTCTCTCCACTGTGTATGTTTAAAATGCGAACAACTTCACCATACATACGTCACTCTCTCAAAAGTACATAATAGCTGGTGAGCGCCCTCAATAAGACAGATATCATAAGAAGTTTTTTTCGGTGAAAAACCTCTTGTAAATCTGATCATCAATTCTCGAGATGTATAGATAACAAACTTGTCAAGATGGTCATGATGGTGGCCATATTGGATGTCAAACTGGCATCATTTTTATTCAGGACCAATTGGACACCATAAGAAGTATTTTGGTGAAAACCAAATACTGATATGATTTTCCATTTAAGAGATTTTTAAGATGGTTGCCATGGCAGTCATAGTGGATGTCAAATTGGCATTCAGGAAAAAACCTCATGCTGATACAACTTTCCATTCAGGAAGAAAAACAATAACATTTTCAAATGGTTGCCTTGGTGACCAAACTGGATATAAAATAACCACCATTTTCTTTGACACCAACAAGGAATCATAGGAAGTCTTTAACAGAAACCATGTGTTGATAATGACTATCCACTCAGGACAGGTTGCAACAAGATTTTCAAGATAGCCACTGTGGCGGTCATATTAGATGTCCAAGCAGCACAATTTTCGTTTAGGACCAACTAGACATCATAAACAGTCTTCTGGTTAAAACCCCATGTCACTATGTCTTTCCATTCAGCAGGCGTAGTAAAAAGAAAATTTTTAAATGGCAGCCATACTGACCATACTGGATTAAAGACTGGCATAATTTTCATATAAGACCACCTAGACAACTATAACGGTGAAAAGCCTATGACGATGTTACTTTCCATTCAAGAGGACTAGCAACAGCAAGATTTTTAAAATGGCTGCTATAGCTGGCCATATTGGATGTCAGATCACAACCAGTTTTACTAGGACTGACTAGACATAAATCTTTTCATGAAACCCCATGTTGATATGATCACTCATTCAGGAGTTGTAGTGATAGCATTCACAAGATAGCCTCAGTGGTACCCATAATGGATATCCAATTGGCAATATTTTTCATTTAGGACCAACTAGTCACCTTAGGAAGTATTCTGGTGAAAACCCCACACTGATATGACTTTCCTTTCAAGAACAAAATTTTCAAAGTGGCTGCCATAGTGGACATCACATCAACACAATTTTTATTTATCACCAGCCACACATCATAAGAAATATTTAAGTGAAAACATATTCATATGACCTGGGTGTACATGTATGTATGTAGTAATGTTTCATGACATCCTAGTGCAAAAGTTTGACAACTTTTAAAATTTAGGGCCAACTAGACCTTGGAACGAATGTGTGTAAAGCTTAATGGCAATTCCCCAAGTAGTTCAGGAGAAGTAGCAATAATCAACTTGTGCAAATTCACGAATGACAGGCAACATAACCTTTTCTTGTCTCCAAATATTAGAGCTTGAAACAAGGTCAAAAGAAGGGGATATTTTATAAAGATAACTAGTACGAAAATTATGCAAATTATCGGAAAAATAAAATCTTTACTTGACCTGCCTTTATAAACTTGAACCAAGGTATAGTCTTAAACATTAGGTATCTCTTTAGTCCAGGTTACTTCCATCTTCTTAAACTAACACCTCCACAAGGCTGAGACCATATCGGAATTCTCATTGCTATGGGCGCTCTTGCATGGTTAAATGATTTTCAAAATAAAATTGAACAAGGGGCAGTTGAACCATTTTATAAAAAGTTAGGAAAAAAAGGAAGTCTTACAAAAAAAAAGAATGAGAACATGACAAGACTAGCAACCAGACTTGTGATCACTCAACTATAAGCAATTATAAAATACCTGCTCCTGTAACCTAATTGGCAAGAAGAGAACCATTCCATCAAAAGCTCTCGTCCTTCCCAGCAGGTTTTCATGCTGTAGCAGAAGAGCAATTCTCATCCTCTTGGAATCCACAACGGGATTAAAGTCCACATGGTATTGGTACATATGCCAGTCTCGGGCACGCTCCATCTTGAAGAAATTCGTAATCAGCGGCAGCTGGTTCCCTACAGTACCTGCAATGATGTACAAACAAGCTGTAATATGTATGACAAGCATCTACTGCTGATAATGGATTATTACAAAAGGTGTACTCCAAGCTGAAAATGGTTCAAAGTAATATACGGAACTCAAAGGATTTGTCTGAATAGCCACAAGCTTGATTTGTCATCCATTTTGCAAATGTGTATTTATCTCATTTAAATGTTCTGTAGTCAATGCATAAAGAGATCATTCATTTCAGTCACAAAAGTTTACCTCCCTCACAAAGACCATGATCTATTGCTATTAGAGATTAATTACCTCCCCCTCAAAGACCAAGGCCAACCACAAACAAGGATCAGATTTTAACTCGTCACAAACACAATGATCAATCACTAATAGAGATCAGTTAGTTGTACCTCTCTCAAAAATTCCATGATCTACTGCTGACAGATATAAATTTTACCTCCTTTACGAAGACCAAGACCAACCATGAATGGGGATCAGACTTGAACTCATTACAAGGACCATGAAACTGTGCTGAAGATGCATAGTGAGATTATTCATTTCAGTAACAAAGGTTACCTCCCTCACAAATATCATCAGCAATCACTTATGGAGATCAGTTGTACCTCCCTCATAGAGACCATGACCAACTACTAATGGATGATCAGTTGTACCTCCCTCATAGAGACCATGACCAACTACTAATGGATGATCAGTTGTACCTCCCTCATAGAGACCATGACCAACTACTAATGGATGATCAGTTGTACCTCCCTCATAGAGACCATGACCAACTACTAATGGATGATCAGTTGTACCTCCCTCATTAAGAGCTTGAACAGTCACTAAAGGAGATCAGTTTTACCTCTCTCATAAACAGCATGACCAAACACTAATGGAGATCTGTTTCACCTCTCACACAAAAACTATGACCAAACACTAATGGAGATCATATTTTTACCTCCCTCACAAGGACAATAACCAATCACTTATAGTGATCAGATTTTACCTCCCTCACAAGAACAATAACCAATCACTTATAGTGATCAGATTTTTACCTCCCTCACAAGGACAATAACCAATCACTTATGGTGATCAGATTTTACCTCCCTCACAAGGACAATGACCAACTACAAATGTTGATCAGATTTTACCTCCCTCACAAAGACAATGATTGATCACTAACAGAGATCAGATTTTACCTACCCCATAAGGACAATGACCAATCACTAAAGGTATCCAGTTTTACCTCCCTCACAACAAGCATGACCAATCACTAAAGGTAGCCAGTTTCACCTCCCTCACAAAGACAATGATTAACCACTAATGGTCATCAGATTTTACCTCCCTCACAAAGACAATGACCAATCACTAAAGTAACCAGTTTTACCTTCCTCACAAGGAGCATGACCATTCACTAATGGTCATCAGATTTTACCTCCCTCACAAAGACAATGACCAATCACTAAAGTAACCAGTTTTACCTTCCTCACAAGGAGCATGACCATTCACTAATGGTCATCAGATTTTACCTCCCTCACAATGAGCATGACATATCACATATAAGCCTTTACACTTTCATGGAAACGACTGTCACTGTCATTACATTTTCATGGAAAGGTATGTCACTGTCATTACATTTTCTTGGAAAGGTCTGTCACTCTCTTTACATTTCCATGGAAAGGTCTGTCCTGTCATTACATTTTCATGGAAAGGTATGTCACTGTCATTACATTTTCATGGAAAGGTATGTCACTGTCTTTACATTTTCATGGAAAGGTATGTCACTGTCATTACATTTTCATGGAAAGGTCTGTCACTGTCTTTACATTTTCATGGAAAGGTATGTCACTGTCATTACATTTTCATGGAAAGGTCTGTCACTGTCTTTACATTTTACATGGAAAGGTCTGTCACTGTCATTACATTTTCATGGAAAGGTCAGTCACTGTCATTACATTTTCATGGAAAGGTCAGTCACTGTCTTTACACTTTCATGGAAAGGTCTGTCACTGTCTTTACATTTTCATGGAAAGGTCAATCACTGTCATTACATTTTCATGGAAAGGTCAATCACTGTCATTACATTTTCATGGAAAGGTCTGTCACTGTCACTGTTATTACATTTTCATGGAAAGGTCTGTCACTGTCATTTTTTCAAACAATGTTCATTTCGATGGACCATGCTGGCACCTTCTACTTTCCCAACGTCAAGACAAGACATATTATATATCACCTATCGTAGCTTTAAATAAAATATGGAAATAAACAGCCATCATGTAGCATCACCAGGGTCATCTTCAATATGCATGACAACATTGTCACATACAAAACAACAAATACACATTGCTCGCACTACTATATACATCTTATGTAGGACAGACAAAATGTAGCTTGGGAGGTGGGTAAAACTAACTTTAATTGTGTAAAACTTACCTGTCACTATTGTTTAGCTACTTCTTTTTGCAATGATAAACCCTCATCTGTGCTAGATGAACTTGATTTTGGACAAGGTCAAGACCAAAATACAATTATCCATTGCATACAATAAAATACAAAAACGAAAATAAAAACTAACAAAAAACAAAGCAACTTAAATATACGTAACACCTCCTCTCATAATGAAAAAAAGAAAGATTTATGCAGTAAATCTTTCTTTCAACTATTAGTCAAATGTACAGGTGATAAAAATTTGCACAAGATGAAATCTTATGAATAACACAAATTATACATGAAACAATATAATATTTCTATGCAAGTGAAAGTGTGTCTGCTATTAAATTGTATTTTCCCATGATATGCCTATGTCAAACTCAACCACAATAACCTTTGATTTTTGTTTTTCATCTTGTCATTGAAAGTACGGGGGATGTGATCACTAAACTCAATAATCAGAGAAAGACATGAACTTACATACACTTCAAAGTGTTCAAAATCCAGTATCAAAGCCAAATAATCCTTCTCAATTGTGGAATAATTTCTCTGGTGCTTGTTTAATTGTTTGCAAAAATAGCTCGGTTTCCAAATGTTTTTCTACTTAGCAACAGTGACTGTAAATGCTGGTGGATCTGCATCATTTGCATTAAACACCTCTATGTCTGAATGCTTTAAGTCAAATATGTTTAAAGCCACTGAATGGCTTTTATGTATGTCATTTAGATGTTTTTCTACTTTCTACAACAGTGATATATTTGATGACCGACTGGCACAATTTGTATAAATTAAAAGGTCTTCATGCCAGGATGTTTTGTCAAATTCTATTCAGCGGTTTTGGACAAGTTTATTAATGTTTTAGTTTTTGTTGTTATTTTTAGTATCGGCATCCAAACTGAATGGAACATCAACATCACTGTTACAAAATTTTATGTACTTCATGCCGGGATGATGTGTGCCAAATTGATTCCAAACTGGTCATGCATTATTCTGAGAAGGAAGAACAGCAATTATTGCAGGGCTATACCATAAACTGATCCAGCTTAACAGCTGGGCAAACTAAATACTGATGGTGTTGTAGAAGGCAATACTGCCATAAACTAGCATAATTTAGCTTCAACAATGTAATACTTCATTTATCAATCAATCTGGAAATTAACTATCCAAAATCATATATTCAGTGCAGACCTCGTTTATCTACAATATGGGCTGGCCTAGTCCTGGCCTCAACATAGCGGAATTCACGCCATCTTCTGCCAACTTCTGATGCTGCTCCTGTTCCTATTGCCATGGCACCGAACTCCTCTGTAGGCACACGAGGACCATCTCCTGAGGCTATACCAGGGTGGGGCTCCCTAGCACCTCCACGTCTTGATGCCCTCCCACTAGTTGGGGGTGGGACTTGGGGTTCATGTGGTGGCATCACAGGAGGCTGAAACAAAATCAACACAATGAATCATTTGATGAACTCCAATATTGTCCATACTCTAAACTACATGCCCATAGTTTCCTTTCTACCATCAACAGTTTTTGTTTACTCAGACAGACAACTCCAGGGTGGCCAACATGGCTAATTGACATCTGAATGAAGAACACCAATGGAAAGACTGATACATCAGGAGTGATTTACAAACAAATACCATTTGAAGGATGCTACAACTCTTAAACTAAGTAACAGAAAAGAGTGAAAACCAACATGTTTTGTACAATTCAACAAATGATTTATTTCCCTAGCATATAAAGTGAAAATTTAAAAAGAACTTACTGTACTGTGAACTAAATCCCAAATACATGTAGTCATAAAAGTTCTATCAGAAGTCCAAATGAACAGAGTTCTGACTGACTTCCAGTGGTATTCCAGTATGTTTCAATACTGAATGTATTGATGTGTCTGTAGTCTCAAATGTACTAGTGTGCTAGCAGCCTGGAACATGGCAATATTTAAACAGCCTTTTGTCGTATCAAAATAAAACAATCCAAAATGTCACTATAATCCCAAATTAATGTTTTGTAATTTCCAGTGAAAAACTGAAATAATTGAATCCAGCCAAACTAAAACTGAACACAACATTAAAACTGTTTCTACTGTGGATGTTTAGGAATGAGTACATTTTCAAGTCACCAACATTGATACACAAAGCTAAGACACAATATTTGAGCTAGTATATATGTCACTTCCTTTCTACAACATTTAAAGTTGTCAAGTTTTGGAATTTCCAAATGAAAAGCCAATGTCACAATTTCAAACAAACGCGTTTACGTCCATTGATAATGATCCTAATATTTAATCAATACTCACTGAGAAATATTAGGTATGTATTAAGGTATGTATTACGTTGTTTAAAAATAAATGTCACTAGTCAGGTACATAATGAACTTGATTTTGGACTAATCTCAATTACAAATTACAAATATATATAAAGGACAAAACTGACAAACCATACAAATTAAACATATATAATAAAGAATCAGTCATCTTTATTTCAATAATATATCTGGACAAAAAAATACTTTGAAATATCATGTATATTCAGCACATGTATGTTTAGAAAAAGTTGATAGATTTCTTTTGAAATAATTTTATGCTATACTTCATACAAATAAATCTGAACTATGTTGCACACTGACTTGATGAGAGACACGCCATGTAGCTTGTTCAGCTTCTCTTGAACAGCATAAATTTAACTTTTTCTTCCAAAGGAAAGTTAATCCTGAGATATGGTTAATTTAATTCCAAATTGATGACCACATATGTTTAATAAAAAAACAAAACAGAAAACACTGAATACAAACTACATGCTTATTCCTAAAGCAGTAATGGCACAACCACAAGGCTGAAAATACACAATTTTGAATTATAGTTCAATTATGGTTACACATGTACAGAAACTGCCAGAAATTTTGCATGCTCTTGAATGATAATGAATAGAAAAGATGTTTGGAAGTCTTACATTACGATTTCTTCTGCATCTGATTTTCAGCTGATTAGCAGGTTTGAAACCTTGTAAACTAAACAGTTTACATTTTGTCTCCATTCTTCTGCAAAATACTGTGATGTACCATCAGTACAGTTGAATGCAGAGTAAGTAAAACAATGATTATTCTATGCTATTATGCTAAATAAGTAAAACAAGGATTTTTTAAATGCAGATTTCTGTTCATATATTTGCAAATGGTACTCTAATTTGAATGTTTGGTTATTCATTTCATCTCAACACTTGAGATTTACCTTGCAATCAATAGAATGAAACCCTTTCCCTAGTATGATGTTAAGTGCATTTGTGACATGGCTATTGTGGATTTTTGAAAAGACAGAAATTTTGGCAACAAATGGTCCTCGGTAATTAGCCCTCTTTTCCTGCATGAAGTGATAATCAGCGACTGGATGATTAGTTGCTGTCAATCTCCTGTTTTCACTCTTCCAGTCCCTCCTCCATCCTGGCCAACCTTTCCCTGCTCTGCCATTCTCGTTGTCGTGGAACTCTATGAAACATCTGACATGATATATTCATGCTTTGTTTATGGTTGCATTCAAACTACAGGAGTAATGGGCCCTGGGATTCATAATATTATGAATGCATCTCTTTGCGGTAAGAAAAAAACTAACGATGAATTTATTGAGGAAAGAAATATGAAAAAAATGTATTACATACTATACATGTAAGAAAGTCCCTTTGTTTTCTTCTGGGAAATCTTCTGAACTTACCTATTTGGTGATACAGAAAAGGTGCATTCTTGCAAGACAAACAAGGTTAACATGTTAGCATACTTTAAAGTGCTGACTTACTGGTGGGACAGCTGCAGCTTGTTCTGGCTCTCCAGGTTGACGGACCTGCTGCTCATCTGGCCCTCCTCTCGCTCTTCCACGTGCTCGTCCTCGTGCACGACCAGACATCTTAAACTTTATTCACACTTTCCAAGTTGTCAATTTCTGCACACAAAAAATGGATTTGTTATCAATGGCATAGAATAGTACTAATATTAATACTGTATGGCTGTATTTCTTGGGATTTTTTTTGTGTCCCAAGACTTACATGCATGAAAAAATGTAGCAATTTTGGTGTCCCAACACAAGTAGACAAAAAATGGCAAGACAAAATTGGCAAGATCAACACATGTTCTGCAGCAGTGACCAGCTTTTTGAATAACCACTTCAATACTGTTATAAACCACTATTATTGTTTTTGTTATTATTTTGCATGTGAAGGCAAAAATTGACAACAAGAGGCTACATTTTTGTGAAGCCATCCTTTCATTTATTTACAAATTAAAACAGAAACTCGAACACTGAGCTTTAATATACAAAATCCAAATTTGGGAGGTTAATGTTGAAGCAAGATCATAAATATTACCAAAATCTATGGTGTAAGCAAACTGACAGAATAAAACACAATAAATGATTTTCCTCTGACGAGTTATAGCTAAGGTGGATTCAACCAGTATCAATTAGGCTTTCGTTATCAGGTGGTGGTATTTAAATAAATCAGTGAGTTGCGAAAGGCACCTTGGTAGTTCCAACCCTGCTAGTTTATCCTATTTGCGTCTGCTAATTTCCAACTTAAGCCAGTCCTAATCAAGAATAGTTCAATTTTCAAAACAGCTCGACACACTTCGTTCAGTTTGTGACATATTGGAGAAAATGCAATAATTGTTCGCCGATTTTGACATCTAGACAAGTACATGACCAGCTGTGCCGGTTGCATTTGGGTAGTCTTGGATTTCACCATTGACCGAAAGGTAAGATCCGAACAACCTCGAGTCTGTAGTTCAGCGCTAAATACAAGCAGGCGATAGCAACGAAATAAATAGATGATTTTATTGTGCCATGGTAAAATAAGTTTAGTAGCATAGATAATGCTACTTATCAAAATGTTAAAATATGTTCAATATTTTATCTATGAGTTAGAATGTTCGGAATATAATTAATATTAGTATTGGGCCGACTATTAGTGTTTTGGTCAATGTCACAATATGCTGTTTTAGAGCAATTATATCAATAAAACTATAATAGTGCTTGAAAAATAAGAAATCCATCACTCAGAGAGAAGTATAGAGAATTTGTACTAACATGGCCCTATTGCTACTATATATATATATATATATATATATATATATATATATATATATATATGTAGTTACATGTACTTAATAGAACCAACACCACAGGTTTCCCCATTAATGAAGTGTGTGTGGTCCAATGTGATGAGTAAAAGCACACATATTTAAGGATATTACAATTTCCTTTGACTCTCTCTCTCTGTTTCAAGATATCTCCAAGTTCATCCATAAGCAATGACAACATAGTTGTTGTTGTTGTTGTAGGGCTTAACACCATTTTTCAGCACACGATAGGCTATACATGGCGGCCAGTATTAATGGTGGAAGAAGAAACCGGGAAATACCTGGAAAGAACCACCGACCCACAAGAAGCTACTGGCAAGCTTTCTCAGACAATATAGCAAAATTCCACAAAATACATTCATTATCAAAGGTAGGGGCTGGTTTGCTGACTACATGGACCTGTTTTGCTGACATGTTATTCAGTAAATGTAATAAAGTGTGACATATTTAATTAAAAATAACCCACCTATCAAGTATGCAAATAAATAGCATAATAATGTCAATTTGTTACCAGTGGTGGTGGAAATTTGGATGTATCTCTCCTGATGATGAAGGTGATTGTGATTTAGTAATATTTGTTTTGTTTGCATTACATCTGAAAATAACTGAAACTGCAATACACCGATAACATTTATAAATGTGTTTGACAGTAACTTAACAATAAAAAGGAATTCCCTCAAATACCAAACTGAATGCATGCATTACAAATGGATGTATAGACATATAATCAAAAATGCACAAATTGTATGCACCTTCCACATTTGTGGTGTGGAATAAAAGATACATGTACTTGCAGCTATGTTCCAGGAACCTAGAGGAACCTAACATTTTATGTTGAGTATGTACATATGTATAAATGACAGAAGAAACAACATAACAAATATGCTATGTATGAAATTATTGTGGAAAGAGTAGGATTGTACCTATTGATCATTATTAATGCAGAAACATTCCAATTTGCAACACATATAGGAATTTGTAAGCTGTTTTGTTTTACCTGCACATGAAAAGTAGTAGTTGTCCAATATTAATTTTTCAAAATACCATCTCTCTTACTAGCCATGTTCTCTGCTGAAGTTGGAAGTAGTAGACAGTGGCTAAGCGGTTAGGGTTTCTGTGCTTTGCTTGTGAAAGTCCTTCCCCATTTGTATACCAAACTAGCTCAGCTACTCTGATGGGCTTATAGTCAATGAATATTCCTTGATAGAAATAGCACTACAGTGTAAGCAATATTTCAATTCTGATTTAATGTTACACATCAGTCTGTTGTAATAAACCTAGGACTATTAACATCAGGACTGTCTCACTAGGCCTGATGATAGGGTGTGTAGGCAAGGCTGTAAATGTTATCATCTGCTATCACATTGGGTCAGTATTTGCAAACTGAATGTCATTTTGTCCTAATTGTTGCATAATAGTGGTTCAAATGAAAATCTTATGATGATTGTCTGTTATAGTATAAGAAATTTAACAGGAACCTAACAGCACTGAATACTTGTTTCTTGTAAATACTTCTCAAATTCAAATTATATTTTCCATTGGGATTCACTTGTGGAGCAACAAAATCTGTATCAATGGGGGAAAGTATTAGCTGGCTTTGCCAATCACTTATATAATATACATGTACACCACTCCCTCGATAACTCGCGCACAACGGAGTCCAAAAACATCGACCGCATTATAAGCGAGGGCGCGAGTTATCGAGGGACCTATAACAAACAACAAAACTAACAAAGTGATCGACATAGAGGCAAAAAAGGGGGTGCGGTGGGTTGGCATGTTACAGTGTTGAATACTCAATTAATAATCCTGCTAAGATTACCTGTGAATTAATCTGTTCCTCGCGGTGTACTTTGTTTACTTTTTTTCCTCACAGAGAAAACTTAATTTCAGGATAACTTACAGTATATTCAGCAGATCATCAAAACATTATTCCACGTGGTTTCCGTTCGCTTAATATTTACGACGTGACACATTGTGTACAACGTCACTAATTTTTGCGTTGAATTGGATACATTCTACTTTTACTATTTGATCCAAAGAAGACTTTTTTTGTACATGGTCGCGCTCTATAGTTACGTAATTTGAGTATTAGAATTTTAAAGAAAAAAAATTCCCCTGGGTTTCTTCACTAGTTATACTGGATACTTAAAAATGACCTTGTATATCTTAGGAATTGTTAAAAGAACCTTTGTTTCCCTTTATTTTGGTGTATGATTGACGGGTGTAATATGGGTTATAGAGTATACAGCTTGGCCTTGATCAAGATGTGCATCTTTCAAAAAATGCCTAGCTCCACTTGGTCATTTACACTTCCTCAATTTCAGAGGTAAATTGTAAAAAAAAAGAGCTGATAACTTCTTTTATATTTTATATATTTGGTAATTCATTCATTGCACTTTCAGAAGCTAGTGTTGTCTAGTCTCGCAAAATTCATTTTCCCTATTTTAATAGCTGCTAAGGACAGTGAACTTTAGACAAATTCAGGCTGATTTTTGGAGCACAAGGGAGCAGTCATTTTATTTAGCAGTGTGCTAAGATCATTTAAAATTTCCAAAAGTACAATATCCAAAGAAATGTCAGTCACATTACATCAAAGTAGCATAAAGATATGCCAACATTCTCTCCACTGTGCATGTTTTAAATGCAAACAACTTCACCTTACATACGTCACTCTCTCAAAAGTACATAATAACTGGTGAGAGCATATAGGTATTATTAATGTATGATTTAATTTTGATTGTATGGCTGAAATATTTAAGTCGCAATCATCAAAACAGTCCTTTTGAATAATTCTCCTTTATTTCCCCTCTCAGAACAGTATCTATTACTGTCAGAGTCTCAAACAGGTACAGCTCCCCCCGCCAACCTTATCATAAAAAGTGAGCTATCTTAAAAACAAGCATTGCATTTTGTCCACACAGCAACCAGTGTTATTCTGATAGACAGGAACATGAAATTAGCCATAATTATTCCTGAGATGTCAACAATAAATTTTACAGTTTGAAAAGGGATGGAACAGTTGAGGTTCATAAAGGTCAAAGGTCAAGGGGTACAATATTAGCTTATTGTTTAATCTGGAAGAAAGTAAATTTGCTTTGTCATCATTTATTTTTTAATTTCATTGCAACTAAATGAAAAGAAACATTTTCAATATATATTTCTTTTACTTAATGCAACAGTTTTAAATTTAAGTTGACTTTATTCCTATATTCTAAGACTTCTAATTTCCCCATAATTAAGGTCACTACTCACACAAATATGCCTCATGGCAAATTATGTAAGCAAGAGCAAAATAAGCATAATTAGCTTATTTTCATGCATAAAATCAATGTTAAGGTACCATTTTATTCAGAACATCATACATAATAATATGAAAATAAGAAAAATACTTGCATAAATTTTTATATTTGTTTTAAGGTGGCACTCTACAGTTTTGTATTT